>JAPQLA010045969.1:0-11327 GCA_029822935.1 Naso vlamingii | reverse complement strand
CACAACGCGGCTTCATGTTGGACAGATATTTTAAGAATGCCAAAACATCCATTAAATATATCCGTTGGGTTGTGGGTCTGAACCCTTTTTGTTGCAGGCTAGCTACAAACCTTAAAGGTCAAAAATAAGCATCAGTTCATGTCCTCTCATAGTCAATAGACAATAACAGATAATTCTTCAAATTTTGTAAACTTACCCTCTGACTCATGAAATATCCTGCAGGAACAACAGATTTCCATTTGGATTGGGGCAGTTTGCCATGAAGTGGAGGAAGTGGAACATATGTGTGGCACGCTGCCTTGCATTTTCCTGAACTTTTCTGGGAGGGTTGGCACCTTCCACATGACCTTTAAAGTTGTTTACGAGTTTCACTGAGGGACAGGTAAATAAATAATTACACATTAAACAATGGTAAACATGTAACAGTAAGATTCTTAATCCTAAATGTTTTGATAGGAATGTGATATTCACCATAAGCAGGGGCGTCTGATGCTGAATATTTTGGCACACGCTTGTATTTCATAGCCTGGAAAAATATGAAATGAGATGCAGACATCCAAACTTAACATCCACAACTGGTCACATTGATATGTAAGTAGAATGAAATGATCCTCACATTTGCACGCATTGTCGAAGAATGCAGCTGCTTCAGCTCATCATTTCATTCAATATTGCATTCAAGCAGCTGCCTTGTCACACGAAGCTCTGCGAACAGAAACTGACAATTTTCACAACCATCTGCAGGTATCCTTGGAGGAGAGCAGTGTTTTTGTCTGACAATGGAGTGGGGAGGTTTGCTGGCTAAGGATGAGGATGGTGTGGTACTCAGCGGCAAAGGTGAAAGAGCAGTGACAGCAGTTGGCAATCCTCTTGAAGGGGACATGGATGGTCCACACTTAGTGGGTACTAGGCTCACAGAATCTGTGGCACTAAATACAGCGGAGTCTCCTTCTGTGTTACTTGGTGATGGCAAAGCTGAGACAGTTACACCGAAAAAATTTGCAGGAGGAGGCATTTGTGGGGCGGGTGTGGATGGCTCACAGTCAGTGGATCCTGGACCTACAGAATCTGTTGCATGTATGGCAGTGAACAGAGATAATGCAGGTGTGAAGGTGGCTGTAGCATTATAAAGGGTCGTAGTCCTTTCAGATGCCCTTGCAGCTATCTCCCTACGGACGGCCTCTTCAATGGCAGATTCATTAACTTGATCCATATGTGACACAATTGGTGGTTGGGGATGGCTGGCCCTCAACAGTGCCAGTTCCCTCGCAATGTAGCTGTCTTTTGCCCTTTCCATATAAAGTTGAGCTATAGGTTTCTGAAAAAATTAGGACAACATTACTTTAAATGTAAATGTATAACTCTGTTCTACTTTACAGTTTCATACCTTATGTAATATCTTAGCTACTTCTCCTTTGCTCTATTTTTAAGGATGACCAGCAAATCAATATACACACAGCAGTCAAATACATACCTCCAACCCATGGACCTTTAACAGATCCTTGTCAAGTCTGTTGATATGTTTAGATTCGCATAAGCGAACTGGACAGTCCAGATTTGCCCTAAAGCTAGGGAAATGACACCAATGAAAAAAGGCATATTATCCAGAGAATAGGACATTGCCTTACTGAACAGCAAATTGTGGTAAAAGTCCCTGTATTAATTCATTATGGATTTACCACTGTAATATTAAAAAAGTCCAAATTCTGTGTGTGTATGTGTGAATGGTAATATTTCAAAAATACTTACTGTCTGTGAGTCAACTTGGTCAAAAGACTGAGCTCTTCTTTGTTTTTCACCTTCTCTGTGACTTTGAGATGTTGCATCATATCCACGTATCTAAGTCCACAAATAGGACACTGATGTCCAGCTGTTTTATTGCTGGGCCTTCTTCTGGGGTGAGGAGACTTTGCTGGCACAGGATTTTTCTGTGCTTTGGCCTCCTCTGGTCTCTGTGTTCAAATGGAAGAGATGAAAAAAATAACATGATGATTTACAGAAATACAAACTTAATCAGGTCAAATTCTGCACTAAAATTAGGCAAATTGCTACTTTTTTTGTCCAAGAAAAATGTTGTCAAAAGTAGTGAAAGTGGCATCATCTCACCTGATTGACAGTTGTTAAAATGTTTTGCTTGTTAGGGTTGTTATTTTTATTACTATGTGCAGAACTGAATTGCTGAGGTTTGCGCAATAATTGCCCTTGTTTGGAGATAATAGTAGCTCAGACCTCTATATATAAGTTGTCACACCCTCTTCTCTCCCTCACTATTTTCACTAATTCTATCATTATCATATGAACTTCAAGGTTATGTTAATTCATGTATTTCAGCTCAAGTTAATTTATTTGATTTATAAAATGTTGTTACATTACATGTATATCTACAACTGCCTATTTACATGCTGGTGTTTTACATTTAGCATTAACATATTAAATATTTCCAGAAGCATCTTTAAAACAGCTACAAAAATATGTTAAAATTGGTTCACATGCATTTACTTTAGTTGATTCTGAGTGGACAGTGTAGTCACATGAGAGCTGATAAACAGGAAACTTAACAGTAAAAGAAATACTGTCCTATAAGGTGGATCTGTCTCCCCCCTGGTGTTTCTTTCTTCTTTTTTTGTTATTGTTATCAATAAATCCAGTTATAATCAGATAATCAGTCAGACCACTGCATGAAAACACATTGTTACAAATGCACCCTCTTCTCTCCCTGCAGGTTTAAGCAATGGAAATATTTTATATTTAATATTATTTCATATTTGGGCTAAATATTACGACGGAGTATTAGGGCCACACTGAAGAAAAAGAAATAGGAGATTTCGAGATTAAAGTCGTAATATTATGACTTTATTTTCGTAATATTAGGCTATGACTTTATTTTCATAATATTATGACTTTTTTTCTCGTGCTATTATTGGCTTTAATCTCGTAATATTATGACTTTATTGTAGTAATATTATGAATTTATTCTCAATATTCTGATTTTATTCCCAGTTATGACTTTATTCTCGTAATATTACGACTTTCCCCCGTAATATTACGACTTAAATCTCGAAATCCCCAATTTTTTTTTCTCCAATGTGGCCCTAATACTCTGTCGTAAAGTATCAACTAGCAAGAGTTCATAGTAACATTGATGTTCTTTGCTCAGAATGACTATAGTTGATATGACAACAATTAAGGACAATGTCATGGAAATAGGACTTTTTAATGTTTTAAAGTTTTAAAAATTTCATTCTGCAGTTTGAAATAATTAATTCAGAACAAACACTATCTGACACGTTCATTTTAATGGAACGACAAAGCCAGGTGAGCTATCTTACCTCTGCAGACGCCATTTATTTCCATGCTTCTAGCAGAGTGCAGTGACGCGGACTTCTCCAATTTTGGCCGCGGGTTTTATAGTTGCTATAAACAAGTAAGACTGTGCATGAAAGCATATGCAAGGAGACTGTGGGCGCGCATATCCAGTTAAGAGATGTAGTGTGCTTACCTGAGAGGTAGGTCTCTCCAGTTCTCCTCACATTGCCTCGTCCACCTCTCGTCACCTATCATGTGATGTAGTTAACAAGGTGAGGTATCTGCTTCTAAAAATATCAACTGCCCTTAGTGCACCCTTAGTGCACCTCATCTCAGTGGCATCGTTAGGCCTATTTCTTAAGCCCCCCTAAATAATTTGGTGTTGTTTTATTAAAAATAATAATAATAAATTTTTTTTTTAATAAAAAAATGCCGACATATTCAATATAAAGTGGCCAGAATATGAGTTTAAATAAATAATCATATAACCTGTCATTATTCGCTTAAATATGATCATAAATCTGTCAGTTTCCCCTCACTTCATAGCATAAGGTAGAGAGAGCCCCTTCAGTGCGTCGTTATCCAATCCATTCCACTTGTTCATATAGAGAACGCCCACATCACTGAAAATCCAGTCCACGTTTTCTCTGTGACCTTGCTTGCAGTCGGTACCTGCAGTGTGTGTGCCTTTGAAGCACACAGAGCCGCAGAACAGCATTAGGAGAGGAACGTGAACGGATGGAGGAAAAATGGACATAAAAAAGTTTTTCAAGACAGTAAGTATTCATCACTGCTGGTAGTAAAAATTAGTTAGCTCCAGCCCCAGCTAACAGCAGAAAGTCCCATGTAATTAATAAACCAAATGCTCCGTGTTTAACAAATAAAAACCTGGTTTGCACACTATAGACAATCTCTGTGCACATCTTACCTTTGTTGTTTTGCGGTCAAAAGTTACATTCCAGCTCTAAAAGAACGCTGCTACTTAGCTAGCTAGTTAGTCTGAAATGCATCGTGAAGGTCCTGGTTGTTTATAGAGTTAAGTGTGCACTCTTTTTACCATATACTATCTTTGGGGTGACTTCCTTCTGGAGCATCAGCTGTGTTTCTCACTTTACGCATGGATGAGAACAGGAGCTGAGCTCATTCATGTATGATTATCATCAGTGGATAATAATAATAATAATAATAATAATAATAATAATACACTAATAATAATCACTCCACCACCCCTATTGACCTGTAGGAGTCAGGGCAGAGGAGCACAGAGAGTGAGAGGGGAGAGACCTCTACTGGAAAGGTGAGTAGGAGATCAAGTTATTACAGAGAGAGAAGGAGAGCAATAGACCAAGAGAGGAAAAATGATGAAGCAGCTGCAGCAACTCACTCCTCTACAGGGTTTGATTAAGGTGACAAAGACACAGGGCCCAGACAGGTAAAGCTGAAGAGCTACCCACAAGATAGTTTTGTTACGCAGAAGCGAGCATTTCACCACAGCTAGTTTGAAAAGCACAACTGGTTAGAATATTCAATGAACCAGAATACAGCTTTCTGTTTCCCATGTAGAGTGTTTGGCAAAAACATCAAACATGATAGTTTGGTCAGTAGTGGTTGCAAGAACTGGAAGAAAGCTTTAGTCATCTTTGGCAAGCATGAGATGGCACAAACACATAAGGACAGCGTTGTTGCATGGAAAAGGTACCAGGCTACTAGCAAACAGGGAAACGTTGCACAGATGATAGCATCTACAAATGTGAGTGAGATAGTACAGAGAAGAGAGTATCTCAGGTGAATTTATGCAGTCACTTCTATGTTAGGGAGACAGGGACTCCCTTTTCGTGGCCATGATGAAGGCAGAGACAGCACAAACAGAGGGAATTTTCTTGCGTGCATGGAGCTTTTGAAGGAATTTGATCCTTTTCTTCAAAAACATAATCCCCATCAAATGCTCAGTATATCTCACCAACATCCCAGAATGAGATGATTGATTGTTGTGCCCAGGAAGTTACTAGTGTCATTGTGTCTGAAATGACAAAGTCCAAAATCTATGCCATCATGGTAGATGAGGCAAAGGATGAAAAATCAGAGCAGTTAGCTGTTTGTGTCAGGTATGTGTCAGAGGGGACAGTGAAAGAATGTTTCCTAGCACTTGCAGAGATAAAATCATTTGATGCCCAGTCCATTGCAAAGGAGCTTCAGCAGCAGATCCAAAACAATGGTCTTGCAGAGCTTAAGTGTGTAGCACAAACATATGATGGTGCAGCTGTCATGAGTGGGTCCACTGGAGGTGTTCAAGCACATTTTAGAAGGCTCCATCCTGAAGCTCTAGATCTATGTGCATTGTTATGCTCATGAACTTAACCTGGTGTTGTGCCATACTTGCAAGGCCATCCCAGAGGCTGTGGAGCTTTTCAGCTTGTTGGAGTGTGTGTGCTCTTTCTTCAGCACCTCCCTAGTGAATCATCGTAAGTTCATGGAGGCTCAGGCAAGGCTTGGATTGACAACAATTGAGCTTGTGCAACTTTCAAACACTCGCTGGGCATGTCAGTTGCGATCGATCAGTGCAGTTCTGCCATTTTGGAGTGCCTTTCTGCCATTGGATCCCCCATAGCTGTTGGTCTCAGAGCAAAGCTCTATAAGTTCTCAGCAGTCGATGCACTACTGATGTTTCAGTCACTTCTGTCTGTAACCGAAGGACTCCACAAGCTCCTTCAGAAAGAGACTTTAGACCTGGCAGAAGCTTTGATCTGCAAACAAGCAGTGTGTGACACACTTAAGGGCAAACGCACAGATGCATTTGCCACGGAGCTGTATGAGAGAACCAAAGCCCTGTGCCACACCCACAGTATCCCTGAACCAGGTGCCAAGACAAGGCATAAACAGAGGAAAATGGAGGATTTTGTGCTGGAGGCAACTGCAGGTTCATGCACTGAATTGAACAACTCAGACACATTGAAAAGAGAGTTACTTTTCCCTTGTGTGGATGGTTGGCGAGCTTGAGCAGGATTTTGCAGTGTAGATGCAGGGCTACTAAAAGGCATCCAGGCATGCAGTCCTAAATGTGAGAACTCCTTCAGTGAATCACACTTCAATGAACTTGCAAAACACTACAGCATTGACCTGAAAACAGAGGAGGTTCTGGTGGCCAGAAACTTTCTTGCCTGGAAAACAGAGGCTGGATGTTCACCCAAAGATATATTGTCTGTGCACAACCTCCTTGATTCAGACATGTTTCCCTCTCTGAAGGCAACCATCCAAGTTGCCCTAACAGCGCCTGTAAGCAGCTGCTCATGTGAAAGGTCCTTTAGTGCACTGCATCGGCTGCATTCCTGGCTGCATCAAACAATGGGTCAGAAAAGACTTCACAGTCTTGCAGTCATGTCAATTGAAAAAGATGAGCTTCAGCATCTGAGTCACAACAGAGTGATAGACCGATTTGCCACCCTTAAAAACAGAAGGCATTCTTTGATGCTTCCATCCACCAAGTAACTCGCAATTGTAGCCATTTTTTTCTTGTTAATGCTGTAAACATACTGTTACTGTGCAAACCTATGTTTGTTGTTGTACTGTATTAAAAACAGATTGAAATAATAATAATAATAATGAATAATTTCTCAGTCTTTGTTAGCTGTTTGTGAAGTTTTGTGCTCGTGCGCTACGTTCGCTCACATTCTGTGCATCTCCTGGGGGCTAAGCCCCCCCTGTCCTTAAAACCTAGTGGCACCCCTGCCTCATCTCATTGGTTTTGTTGTAAATTGGTTATATATTAAATTGTGTTGAGGAGCCATTGAAGATTTTAGATTGATTTATATTTAGAAACTGGGTTCATGCCTATGTGCTGAAGAGTAAGTGGCCTGTATTTATTTACTGTATGTATGATATGAAAGACGTGAATGTGAAAAAATGAATATATGTACATGGGTAGTTCTTTACTTATTTGTATATTTGGTGCTTATTTGTGCAGATATGCAGACACAAATCAATACAGATGTGTTATTCACAGCTGTGGAGTGGCTGGTGGGGGGCTGTTGTTCTCAGGGACAGTAGGAAACTGTGTGAACAGGACGTTTTGGGTGATGGGGGGCTGTGGTTCTCAGGAAGGGTAGATAACTACATGAACACAAGATGTTTTAATCTATGAGGCTGTGTAAACTGTTGCTCTGCTCTGCATACAGCCCACAGCATACAGAGTGTGTAGAATAGGTCTGCAGGTTTCACTGATAGAAGTGAATACAAAACACTTACTGATTTGATTTGTATGATCTCATGTTTTTTAATTTATTTTGTCTGTTTTACAGTGGTGAAGAGCCTGACACCTCTGCTGCAGGACTACAACCCCTGCCCCTCCCCCTCCTCACTCACAGAGCCTGCATGAGGGAGCTGTCCACCACTCAGGAGTCCTGAAGCAGCAGTGCTCCCTTCTCTCAGGCCACACAGGGACCACAGGGACCACAAATTTGTGCCAATCTCTGCTCGAACTGACAAAAGCAGGTGACTTTTGTATGGAAACATGACTTCCATACACTGCAGGCAGATGAGGCAGGTCAGTCAGTCTCCCCCCTGGAAGTGTGAGGAGTCTGATGTGTCCCTCTGTCTCACTGCAGACAGGAACTGTCTTCAGGCATGGCATTCATAATTTTTATGGACAAAAAACTAAAGTACTTGTTTTGTAAATATGTGAATAGTTTTGGTTGTATGTTGACTAGAGAGTTTTGGCTTTTTTCCTCTGATTACCAGGACCTGACTGAACAATATTCAAATGTCAAAAACCTTGTACCTGGACTTTCTCTGTGTGTTTTCAATTCAATCCTGTGAGATTCAATTTCCGCCTGTTTTTTTCTTTTGTTTTTATGGGCAAATAACTATTTGTACAGTCATCTGACATCACTGCAGCTTACATATTCTGATAGCTTAGGTTGTCCTGAAAAAAGGTGTTCAGATCTTTATTGTGCATCACAGGGGGGATGTTTTACAAGCATTTTTACACTAGAAAAACAAGCAAACCTAAAGGGAGAAAAAAGGGCTTAGACCTCAGAGGGTTAAAGTGGTAATCATTTTGAGTGCAATTACAGCAGTTTTGATCATCTAATGTGAAGATATTTGGAATGCAAAGTCTGCAGCTCAATTGTTTGCATCAGAAAAACATTCTAATTATATGGGTGAAAATGAGGTGACAAAAAGTCAGTATACAAAGGCCCAAGGTACCAACATCTCCTTACAGGCATAGACATAATATACGTAGAGGCCTCATTACGTGCTGGAGCATAATCCAGCGTCGCCGCCATATTGGTGGGGTCTCCTCACTCTAGGCTAGCACCAGAGCCAACTGAAGTCAACGCAAAGAGAGCAACTCTGCCCGTATTTTGTGCAGCCTTTTTTTTTTTTTAATCTTTATTACACATTTTGTAAACATAACAGCAGTGGAGATTATTACATAGAATCAAGGGACAAGGATCCACAAAAAGAGAAGTAGACAATGCCAGGGGTTACAAATAAATTGTAATATAAATAAATAAAAGATATGCAATAAAATTGTACAAGAAATAAATGAACACTATAATAGAATCTTAAATTTGGAGCACAAACTTAGGGTTTTCATAGCTTTTCTATTACTTGAGGTATGTATAGTCCTGATGTAGGATTCTGCTTCCTTTTTAAAGGTACAGAGAGAGGGTTTGATTTTTAGCACCTTACATTTATGGATATAGAACTTGGCCAACAATATGATGAGATTACATTAAAAAAACTCATTTTCTAATTCTTTCTTATAACTCGTAAACCGAAACAGTGCATCCTTAAAGCATTTTGTGCAGCCTACGGTTGCAATAACCGGCGCAGTATTGAAAGCAGATCATGTGGGATTACCTTTCACAAGTAAGATTGAACAATCATTTTGGTTATTTGACCATTTGTAATATGTCATCGTAACTAACGTTATTTGGCTATCAACGAAATGCTAACAACAGGAACTGGTACTCTCTCTCATTATTCTCTTATTATTATTAGTTATTATTTATTTATTATTTCTTATTATTATTTCTTACAATGACTCTCAACTGACATTTTTTGCACTATATCACCCCAAAGACTTTTATCTGTCAGTGCCTTATGTCTCTGTCATTACCTGTGTTTAACTTTTATTTTTCTATCTTATTTCAATTTATTTTTTATATATTTTGTTACACTTGTACCATATTATATAGATAGGTATTGTATAGATTTAGACTTATGTTTAAGATTTATATTTATATTTATGTTTACTCCGTTGCAGCACAGGTCTGAGAGTAACGTAATTTCAATCCTCTCTATGCCCTGTATATATGTGGCACTGACAATAAAGAGACTTTGACTTGACTTGACTTATCTTATTATTCATATTCTTCTCTCTTATTATTATTAGTCATGATTGTGTGTGTGTGTGAGAGAGAGAGAGTGAAATAAATTCAAATGAACAATCAAACTATTTCTTTATTAAAATATAAAATTAATTCATTTATACATTTATTAATATGCAATACAATATGTCTGTTTTATGCTCTTTAACAAAGACAAAGTATTTCAGCATGAAAGCACGTATTTTTAATGTGTGACAGCGTCCTGTATCTTAACTACATCTCTGCAGTTTGTAACAAACCAAACCGTGTGAAAATCGGCTAAAAATTTGGGGAGTTATGATCATAGTGCGAATTACGGGGGGGCTGGGGGGGTTTGACCCCCCCAATTATGACTTCATCCCCCCTAAAAGGGGTACAAATAACAGATGGGGGGGGGGTGTTGAAACATTTATCTTTCTAATCAGTGTCATAAATATTACACTGTACTGTATTTTCCATATTTATGCTTGGAAGAGGGTCGTGGTTAACTTACAGACACCCCTAGCGTGGACTATACCAATTCA
This sequence comes from Naso vlamingii, assembly GCA_029822935.1. Taxonomy (NCBI): domain Eukaryota; kingdom Metazoa; phylum Chordata; class Actinopteri; order Acanthuriformes; family Acanthuridae; genus Naso; species Naso vlamingii. The sequence goes on along the minus strand of JAPQLA010045969.1, from coordinate 1,126 downwards.
CTGTCACTGGCTGCTGCCTGCCGGCTCAAATCCCAATCGGCGCGTGCGTTTAAAAAAAGGGAAAAAAAGTTTAGGAAAGGGGGAAAAAAAGACATTGCGTCGTCTCAGGAACGTCAACGTAGCTACGGTAAATTAATGTAAGTAGCTAGCTAGTTTAATACGCTCTACTTTGTCACTTTCAGAGTTTCAGAATTATATTTATATTAATATTGTGTCCGGTTTCTGACGAATGTATCTATGGCTTTCCATTGCAATGTAAAATATCATTATGTGAATGTTAGCTTAAGGCCTTTGCACACTGAGTCCGTTTTTTTCGTTGCCGCACATTAAAAAATAAATTCGACCTGATGTTTTGTCATTCATGTTTGCACACCGACTCCAAAACTTTCGTCCGTCATAAAAGTTTTCGGAACAGGTTTGATTTTCTGCGTTTTTCACATCTGTGAAAATGCTTTCTGACCACTCACATCAGTGTTTGGAGGCTGTTTTGGTCCCGCTGAGCTGCATGCCTGCGTACCCTCATGTGTATGTGTGTGCGCGTCCCAGCCGCTGTTCAAAATGGAAATGGAAATTGATTGTCTTCTTCTTTTTAATGTGGCTAATAATCTATTAAACTGGACCACATTCTAAAATAAACAGTTGAAGTGATCATGATAATTCCGCTGCTCATTAACAAGATATTGAGAGTGAGCAGACAGGGGGAGGACAGGAGGATAGGCCTCAAGAAAATGTTGACCCCCCCAATTGTCATTATATAATTTGCACTCTGGTTATGATTATTGTAGCTGGGCATACACCTTCCTCCGTAGAAATAAATCCACTGAGGGCGCATGGGGGACCCATCCAAGATGGCGGCTGCGCTGATACATCAGCTCCAATAGGCAGCGTCAGTCTATGAGGCGTCTACGTATATTATGTCTATGCTTACAAGTGCCATGTAGAAACCTCTGCAGACCTCAGCAGGTATGTGGTGTTAAGGCACCCCCACACGGCGCAGTTCCATGCCCCCGGATTGCCAGACATGAAACAAATTAGCGCGTAAACAGTGGCTACACACAAAGAAATGCTGGGTTGTTTTTTCAACCCAACCGCTAGGTTGAGCCTGTTGGTTAATTTAATTGGGTTA
>JAPQLA010045829.1:0-11335 GCA_029822935.1 Naso vlamingii | reverse complement strand
AGAGTCATGCAGGAGGAGATCTTCGGTCCAGTCACCTGCATCAACCCCTTTGACACTGAGGATGAGGCTGTTTCCAGAGGCAATAATGTGCGTTATGGTCTCGCTGCCTCCGTGTGGTCTGAGAACGTGGGGACGATTCACCGGGTGACCAAGCAGCTTCAGGCAGGTGTGGTGTGGGCCAACTGCTGGGGATGAGAGATCTGAACCTGCCATTTGGAGGGATGAAGAGCTCTGGTGTGGAGATGGAGGGAGGGATAGATTCCTACGACTTCTACACTGAGGTGAAGACTGTCACAATCAAACACTAAGACAGAAAGAGGGCAGCAGTGGCAAATATCGTTTGGCAAATCATTTTAGAGACACCTCCAAAAATGCAGAGAAAGTTCTGTTAGTAATTTTGCAGTAATCAAACTCTGTCTGCAACTCTCAGGAATTTCCACAACAAATTTTTCCTCCTGCCCCCTCAAATTACAGGAGCTTGTAATTATGCAGCAGTTGTAAAATATGAAAGTCAGAGAAAGCACTCAGTAGTTAATGTGTTCAAAATCAAGATTTAGAAAAAAGTAAAGATCAGACAAGGTAAACCCTGTTGAAGGCAAAGGTTTACTTACTGCTCATTTAAAGAAAAGAAGGCACAATTACAATTTATAAAGGTAGGAACAGCAACTTAATTCAACATCATTGAAGTTTACTCTGCAGGTGTCCTGCATGACAGTTCAGGATGTGACTCTAATAAGAACTCATCAAAACACTGATAACACTAATAGAAAGTAGAAAATATTTATTGTGAAGCAAATAAACACAAATAGACTCAGTACAGAGCGTGCCTCAGGCTAAACTAAACCCCAAAACTAAATCTAGTTCTAAAACACCTCTTGCTTCCTCATAAACATTTTTATGTTTTTGTGTTTGATGTAACACATATTTTTGACTGTATTCATGCATATGGCAAAATTTTTGGCAAAGGTATGTGTTTTTTTATTGAATTTTGAAATTTCACTGTCAACTCCAATATTAGCTCTTTGAGTGAAACTATTACTGTGCTTGTTTTTGTTCATTTGCTTTCTAACATTCCTATGCTGTCCCAAATTAAAACATGTGAAACCCGCATGTAGTTCAATGTGTGTGGAATGCTGTAGGTGTTCATACACCTAACGGGACCTAATTTTGTAAATATATTTTCTGTTACCATTCTGAAACAATCAGCCAATGGGTAATATATACTGAGAACAATTCTGATAATTCTTTAAGTCATTTCTACATAAAATAAAAAGCATTGGTTTCAGCGTTTGAAACACTGGGATGCATGAACACAGTCATTCATTCTATCCCAAGTCTATAATAGATTTGCTTCAACAGAAATCTGTCAGAGGAGGTTACCCTTTATTTTAGAAGAATTACAATGCAGGTACAAAATAAACCTGATGTCAGAATCTGCTTTGCCGCAGACCACTCACTGATCCTCTTTAGCAATGAGATGATAGTTCCTTATGCGAGTCAGGACATCCTGACGACTCAAACAGCAGCCTCACTACAAAAGATCTTCACTCTGGAGCACTGAGTCAGAAACAAAGTTTAGACACACTCCACTTTTTACATTTGTAACGACCTATCTTTACCAGCTGCATCTGAGATGTTTTTCTTAATTGTACATTTTATGCTTTTTTAATTTTATACCTGCAGTGAGGCAGTTTGCACTTCATGTAACATCAACCCAAAGTGTTTCACTTTAAAGCTGAGGTAGGCAACATTTGGAAATCAAGCTAGCTGTAGCATGAGAATCCTCACTGAAATTGCCAAATGGGTGGAACAGCAGAGAGTCAAAGCCAACAACAAGCAGGCCCAACCGCCCGAAGCCATAAACTTTGTGAGGGAAGGGGACAAGGCTCCTAGGAACAGCACGGCGGCCAAGAAACCACCTTTCATCTTACAACGTGCCTCCAACTGGGAGCTGAGTGTGGACCTGAAGAGGAGGCTTGTTTTCCCACAGGACGTGGCAGTGACCTCCCTCCGACCAGACATGGTCCTCCTATCCAGGAGCACGAAAACCATCATAGTCACCGAACTTGCAGTGCCCTGGGAAGAGAGGCTAGCCACGTCCCACCAACTGAAAAAAGCCAAGTACCAAGACCTGATCGACGAAGCTGTCATAAAAGGGTGGCACGCAACCATCTGCCCCATCGAGGTTGGCTGCCGCGGTTTCTCAGCAAAATCGGTGAGCTACTTCCTCCAGAAGGTTGGGCTGGAGCCTAAACAGCTGAAGAAAGGCACCAGGGACACAGCCGCAGCAGCTGAGACCAGCTCAAGATGGCTGTGGCTGAAGAGAGCCCACAGTTGAAACCCTTCTGTAGGTGAAGCCTAGTCAGTCTTTGCTGTCCCACTCAGGCGAGGTGTACAGGTTAAGGGGCGAAACACCTGTGACCCTGAGACCCCTGCTGACGATGCAGAGGGGTTTCCAACAATGTGGATGCTCCAAGGAGTACCATCATGGAAGAAGATCTGCATCTCCATAGTTTGCATAGTTCCTGCAACTGCTGCTTGTAGTAAAGCATCTCTGATGTGTGCCTCACCAAGGAATCAACTCAGCTTCACACTCTCCCACCCCTTTTCTTTTGCGCCACCTTGCATTTTATTTCATTTGTCGTCACTCTTTCTCTTAAGTCCAGTTTGCACCAAAGATTCACGACAAAATAAAACGGTTGCAGGGAAAGTTGCAGCGATGTAAACTGCTCTGTCTCAGCTCGACTCAAGCCGGCTGATGGTGTCGCTTGCAACTCAGCTTGTCAAGACGGCAGAGGACACTTTTAGAACTTAAGGCACATCACTTGTTTCAACAGCCAATCAGCTTGCAGTGACGTCACCTGCCAACCAAGAGCAGCCAATAGGAACAAGCACTCTCTGAAATGACAGTTTTTATTCAGTCTCTCTTATCTACACTCTTACCTACAAGTTGATGCAAGTTGTTACTGCAGGTGTTTTTAAGTCACGCTTTTATTGCACGATTGACTTTATTTGCTTTTGATGGTTCAGACAGATTTTGGTGGCTGTGACCTTAGTGTTGGGAATTAAGTAAGGCTAGCTCATATAGGACTGGACAATAAATGGGTGGAGCACTTCAGTCGTGGCATCCATGAGCTCCTGCCAGGTGCTGTACTCTTTGTCATCTGTGCTGCTAGCTACAAGTGAAGACACTGTTAACCCACAGGAGACAGTCTTCCAGAACTCCTGTTCATCCTTGATATTTCTAATGCTGGGTTGCTCCGGCCAGGTGTCTGGGCTCTGGAGGAGGAAGGGAGGTCCTTGTGACCAGTGGTTCGGCTCTTTAATGGCTTCCAAGGTCTTGTCTCTAATCAGATCATCTGCAGGATTGTTCACTGGGTCTGCTTAACACCAGGCACAATTCTCGGTTAGCTCCTTTATCTCAGCTTCTCTAGCTGCCTCAGAGATCTTATAGTGGCCGTCCATAGGTCTTTTATTGCCAGACACAGTCGGTACAATCATATACACACATATGTGGCCAAATTTCAAACAATGCTAAAACAGTGCTCTTTTTCTGCAATGGACATCTATAGCAGCACCAACAACTGACTGGTTGTTACAAAACTGTGCAGAATGGTTGAGGATCATTATATACAGTACATGTGATTTTTTTGACTGTTTGGCCCCCTAATTGCTGCTTGCAGCTGTATTTAAAGTTTGAGTGTTGCTCATTTTTTTTGAAGAATTACAGACACAGTGTGATTTTTCAAGTCTTTTTAATGCATTCAACATGGAGAGAAGGTCCAAGCATGGTGCCTTAAGGAAAATACCAGAGTAGTAGCTGCAGAACTCATAATAGGCTGACTCAGTTAGTCACACATTGAAGTACTGATCAGGTCTTAACTGGTGCAATGTCCCTTTGATGTTACCTATCAGGATGACTGTCAGCTGACTGCCATCTGACTTCCTCACACCTCCCTGACAACTTTAATGCAAAAGAAGAAAAGTGAAAAACAAACAAACAAACAAAAAAAAAAAACAGTTACTTGCCATTATATATTTTCAAGCCTAAATCTAAAAATATACAATGTTTAATGTCCTCACTAGAGCCAGTGTTTGTGCGTGGTTTGTCTTTACTGCAGAAGCATAATGGACTTCATAGAAGAAGGAACTCATTCCAAGGTAATGAAAACAACAATTCTCAATTTCACGTGATTTACATTAATAAAAAGCATATGTTCATTTTTACCAATTAATCACCTGTGTTTGACACACATATGGACAAAATGGACAAAAACTCAATTTTTCCCATTTTTTCATAAGCAAAAATATTAAATAGCTCAATTTTCTAGTTCACTTCACATTGCTTCAATTGAAGAGATCAAAAAGGCTGGTTTTATAGAGGATTTGTTGATATATATATATATATATATATATATATATATATATATATTCTTGAGTGTTTGTGCTCATTAAGGTTTCTCTATAAAATGTTTATCTGAATTTCATCACATTAAATATGCTGAACTTAAGATTAAGATAAATTTATTTGCCATTTGTACACTTGTTAAGGTACATAGGAATTCTGTGCGGAGGATGCTCAGGGTTCAAACATTGAACATTGTTCAAACATGGACTTGGTCTTTATATTTGCTTCAACAGGTGGATGTTAGGTGAAGACCTTCTTGCTTCTACAAAAATCAAAACAAAACACAGATCAAAACACAGTTAGTAATCAAGAGAGAGCCAAGAGACACACTGCGCCCTGCAGCCCTGCTCAGCATCACAACACACAGTCAAGACAGCAAATTTACGCTACACAGTTATTGTGGCCTAAAGAAATCAAGATAACAATGGTAATCACAATATCTATAGAAAGCTGAAAAAATTGCTCCGCTAAATTTATCTTCATCTTTGTTAACTGTGTGTTTTGTCTCATTTTTGGCAATAAATTGTTCTCAAAGTGGGAGTGTAGGGAGGTGGAGATAGTAGTCTGTAACCATAACCCTACACAAGCACACAATAGAACTATTACACTTATTATTTATTATTATTATTTACTTTTGCTTTTGAGTCCAACTTTTAATCCAAAAACCAAAGTGTAAAAGCCAGCTGTGGTTTCGTGGCAGTGTATGTGCAGGACTGTTTCGTGGCAGTAAATAGCTCCCATCCCCTTTGTTTGGCTGGCAACGTCAGGGTGAAGATGAGACCTCTTAATGCTAAGCTGAGCTAATGGTCTGCTGACTGCTGACAGCCTACAGATTTATATTTGTATTTTGAAACAGTCTCATTTGTATCAAACTTCATATAAAAGTAAAAAGCAGAATTTCTTAAACTGTTTTTTAAGTCATTGTTAACTATTTAACTGATGATGGTAATTGTAACATTTCATGCAGGGGAATGAAGAACCAAATGATGTTCAGCAGCAGCAGCCTTATCTGAAATACCTCTACCTGCCAGAATGACGGTTTCAGACCTCGTCAGTTTCCATAGGGACCTCATCGTCACTGGAGGAAGTGGATGGTGCCACATTTCTACATGGAGAACATCTGCTTTTAGTAAGTCAAGTCAACTTTGAGCAGTGGTGAAAAGAGTATTCAAGTAATTAATCTGTACCAAACTATGTAACATTCTGTTATAGGTAAAAATGTCTTATTCAAAATCTTACCAAAGTAAAAGCACGTAATCTAAGTATCATCAGCTAAATGTATTTAAATAGTAAAAGTAGTAATTATGCACTAAAAATGTATAAGTGTTTCACTAATATGTATGAAGTTATTGGACTGATATGATGGATACATTCATGTGTAAGTTGGATTTTTCTTTGTTGGATGTTTAAGGTTGATCACATTTTAATGACATTATAAGCTGCTGTGTGGTTTAATCTAAAGCAATGTATTATAATCTTTAAAATCATCATCTGTCAGTTTATCCAAGAGGCTTTCTAAAATTTGTTTATCTTAAGAAGTAGCAGAATTCTCACAACATAAAAAGGAACACTTAGTTTATCAGAAAAACTCAAATTTAAAATCACAAAATCTGGAGATGCGAGGTTTTCATTGGAGAGAAAGTGAACGAAATTAGTTGATCTGAAAAGTAACAAAATCAAAAGTCATTATGTAGTGAAGTAAAAAGTACATTTGCCTGAGCCTTGAGATGAGGTGGAAAAGAAGTGTAAAGAAGTATGAAATGGAAGTACTCAAGTCCCTAAAATTTGACCCAAAATGTACTTTTGATTGTTGACAGTCAGATGCAAAACCACAGCAGCGTGGCTTGCACTTCACTCTGATTTGTGATACGATTTTACTATGTGTTGGTATACAGAATGCACAAAATCAAATAAAAAGTCAGATTATAACAGAGAAAAAAATACAATTCTGCTAATTTAATTATGATAATTTATGACATCAGTGGTGTAATTCTTAATGCAGGTATTAATCTAATTACAAAAAAAAACCATTACTGTGCATGTAAATACACGGGATGGACAGAAACCTGCGAAGCTTTGAAAGCCAAATTCAAAAGACAATAACAGAGACATTGTGACTTTAATAGATTTATATTGAGTTTTTATTACCCGGCCATGTCTTTCTTCATGCTGTCTTCAGACCGCCATTCCATTTCAGTGTCTTGATCTTCCCTGCTGGGGATTTTGAATGGTGTGACAGAACCACAACAGAGAGAGCAAAGTATGGCATTAACAGGTAAAAAGACAGATATTAATTTAAAATGTAATGAAAGTAAAATGTCCATGGATTTCATAAAATGCAGTGTCCCTGACAGAAAGACTATATCCACCTGTGAGAGCCATTGTTGGAAGCAGTCCCATCCTGAAAATGCAAGAAGCAAAAATACATCATGAAAGCTACATAAAAATAAAATGTTACATAAAACCATATTTTATCGTCATTTTGAATTTGTACTTTTAACCGGCTGGTATAAAACTCCTCTGCACTGACAAGGTCAAATCTTTGCTTCAGCTGATTATTACACTCAAGAGAAATCTGCAAAATAACAAATAAAAAAAATACTGTGCGACTAACTACTCTATTGCTAATGGCATATCAAGTATATTCATGCAGGCCACCAATTGAAGTAAGGAACTTTGCCCAGCCGCAGACAAAAAAGTCTTAACCTTGTGTCAGCTGATGTAAAACTCACCTGGAACGAGACACTGCCACAGCTGATCACAAAGGAAGGTCTGTTACCGGCACATTTGACTGAAATCTGCAAGAAATTTAAAAAATATGGTGCAGAGAAAAGACTAAATGAATGAACAAGCTAACTATGCTAATGCTATTGCTTACGCAACGTCCCAGATCACATTAAAGTACCAACAGGAACCTTTTCCCATTTCTTATAAAGTTGTTTTACAAATGTGGGGTAACTTTTTACTTTGACAATTGTTAATATCTGAATTAAATAAGCCAACCTCTGGTAAAGTCAGTCTGAACTCCATTTAGCTGGTTTTATGTTGTTGTTGGTGGTGTTTTTATCCCCACCGTAGTATGTATGTACGCATGTCCCACGGAAGTGACGTTGTACGTCGTACAATATGTTTTTCACATCTAAAAAGCATGCAGTACCTTCACGTAATACTTCAAGCACGTTGGTTGATCTTTTAAAAAAAAAACTGATTCCATCAATCCTCCTTTTCTAATTAATCAGAAATGATTGTTTTCTGATTAAGATACGTTCAATAACAGCATACATGGTGTACATGGCTCATATAGAGCACACTCTATAAGTATATTATATACTCAGTACATACTTATATACTTAAATACTTACTAATGTATTACAATGTTGAGTGCAAAAATGCTCAGACTCAGACATTATTTTTATATTAGAATAATAATTACTATTAATTATACGATACTTTAAATCACATTTTCAATCAGACTTTCCATTAGCCAAGTAATCCTCACATAGATTAAAAATCTCTTTGTCAAAAGTGACCTGGCCAAAAGAGAATCACAGAAATTTCTATATGCTGATGACATACAGTTTAATAGTTCAATATCCCAAATGAAGTTCATAAAATTAGTCTTAATCACCCCAAAACCTTGACAAAAAAAGTACCTCTTTTCTTCAGTACAGAACGCAGGTTATTGACTTTTCCTTCCTTTATGAACGTTCATCATCTTTGCTGGGAATGAAAACAGATAGTTAACATCTTTCTTGTTGGTTGGAATATAGATGTCTATTAGAAATGGATTTTGTATCCTCTGAGTCATCCTCGGAGTTAGACGGTTATTTCGCAGCACAAAGCAGATGCTGACTAACTTGCCAATGGTTATGATCACAAATGAAAATGTTTTATATTGACCTTGATGTACGTCACAGATGAGCAAGTTAGGTATGCAGCAACCCACAAACCTCAGGAGACGTGACATTTGCAGTGTACACACAACAGTTCCCAGTTATCTGTTGTGAGTTGAGAAAACCACATGCTGCTTCTGTCTGCCTGTAAATAAAACACTTGCGTGGTAATTTTCTGGCTGAACTGAATGTGGTCACTCATCAGATGGTGAAAGTCCAACCTCCGTGTGAACAGACAGGTCTTATCTCTTTTTTAAATGTTTTATTCACTAGAGCTTAATCCATGTCTGTAACAGTGGCTCAATATGACAGGCAAATCAAGATTCCATCAGGCCCATAAAAGCAAAACAATGACACACATGTAAATAACCTCAAAGTGTCTCTATAACAGTATAAGCCCAGAAATTGCCTCCTCCTGCAAAATGTATTCAGTAATAACATTTTTTAATGCCTTCATATTTTATTTTAAATGTTACATTTATGTCCGTGGTGTCTTCATCAGTAGAACATGTTTGCAGCCTGCTCTAACCCACATCCTGGTTTTTCACTCTGAGCTTGAACATAGATAAGAGGGGTCTCACAGTTTGACTCCATTTGCACTTTTCATTAATAACAATAATGTTTCAACCTTGCAGCATTCCTCAAGACCATCAACTGTAAGACAAAGGCTCCACCCTCCTCACACACCTTCTGCTGTTCAGACAATCATGTTTCTCCTCAACAGGCAGGAGAATAATCGAGAGGCCCAGACCACAATCACACAAACACCACAGTACATTACATTAATGAAAATTACAATTTAGACTGATTTTGAACAGTTTGCCAAATAGAAACATAGAAAAACTTAAGCACAATCTCTAAGTGAACATTATTATTAATTTAATCTAAACACCCAGTAATGACATTTCAGGAAACGTTTCAGGTCATAATGTATGTGTAGTCCATGAGGTGAGGAGGTTTTTTTCAAATGGTGGTAATGCTCCCTCCTGCAGAGTGAAAGATCTAAGTTACTGTCTCTCTGATGGGAGTGACTCATGACATGTGATTACTCCTTTAACAGTTACTCTTTACCTCTGTGCTGATGTGTAAAGCTTTACAACAGAAGTATAATTACACTGATTACAACAACCAGAGCATCAGTTGCCCTCAGGCTGCTAAAGTAGCTGAAATATGTGTATCAGATGGTCTCCATAGTTTTTCCCCTTAGACCATGAGAAGCCGTTTTCAGAATATATCATTAAATTGACAGATTGCAGTACATGCCAATGCCTTGTTCGTATTTCCTTTACCTGATAGCACTCTCAGAATATTCTGTTGTAAATAAACAATCACAGTCATTTGATTTAACTTTTGGTTTACTTTTTAAGAGATCAGATCTGTCTCTTTTTTGTAGCGGCATCATTTAGGACAGATTTCTTATATCCTCTTTGTTGAAAATTATTACTCATTTCACTCATGTCCTTTGTCTAAATCTTTAGTTTTCTGTCAGATGCGTTTTAATCTTCAAAACGTTTTTTACATTAAAGGATAGTTAGAGTTTGTCTGGACAAATTTGTATACAAGTAGCCTAATCATTCTTCCTGATGATTCAAAAATACAGAAAACAGATGTGTTTGTGGCTATAATGATTGTAGTGGCTTGTGGGTAACATTTTCATTTACAAGCTTTACACAAATGTTTTTCAAACATTGAATTAAAGTTGTGCACAGCTATAAGGACATTTTAAGGTGTTTTTAAATTTACAGCATATTGTTTATCCGTTTATACACCCTGTCTTAGCACCCTAAGGTGCTTACAGACTATATTACACACTTGGGCTTAAATCTGTTCTCGAATACTTTATAGCAAGTAATAATTCATTCATTCAGCGTTCACAATGTTTATGACTGCTAAATAAACATAAATAATGATTTAGTGGCATCTAGTGGTTAACTTACAAATGACAAACAATCTAAAACCCCCACCTTACCCATCCCTTCAAGCATTTAGGAAAATATGATGCTTAGGAAAAAAAACAGAAAACAAAATCAGGAAAGGGGCATCTCTAGAGCCAGTGTTTGGTTTTCCTGTTCTGGACTACTGTAGATACATAACAGACTCTGTGTAAACAACCAGCTCCCTTTGTAGATGTAAAGGATTTATTCTACAGTATTAATAGACACAACAGCTTTTAATTTGAGGTGATTATACACTGTTAAAAACTGTTTTTTCTATTAGAGACCCTTAAATCGTTCACACTTGTCCTTAAGCTAAGTATGACCTCGAAGTGATAGTGGAATATAAACAAAAAACATAACTCTTTTCTCATAAACAGAAAAATTTAACACTTAACACTCTCTTAATGTTAGCATTTTGCCACCTTTTAAAATATAAGAACAGTTTTACCTCTCTTGAGGAATCCACCTTGCAAATACAAATTACTTTAATTTATGGGTCAAAAAGGCAGGTTATGTATAAGTGTTAAGCCAATCAAAGGACATTGTGCATTTGGGTTTATATTTTGGGTTTTATTAGTACCTTCCCACTAGAGGGTGATAGAATCCCTTGTAGATCAGACTCCCAAGTGCAGGAAAGGGCATCCAGGATGGTTTCAGAGTCAATTAATAGGATCAGAGGCAGGTGTGTCATTCTTTTGTCAGACAGCCAGAGTATTTGGTGACATCACTGCATGGAAGACCTCAGAGACGCCAGTGGTAAGAAAGCTTTACTTTAATTACATTGACAAAGAAAAGTAACTTTTATTTAATGATTAAAAGATTCAAATGATAATGTTATGTTTGTATTTATGTTTATTGTGCATTTGAAATGAAATGTAATGCAAAGATAGCGCTGCTGGTGGTCTGAGGTCCAACATGTTTGGAGAATTTGTTTGTTCATCCCTTTCATTGTTCAAATTTATAAAATCAGTCTTTGAGATTTAAGATTTAATCTTTGAGATAGATTTGACGTAAATAGAGAAGTGAACATAAGTATTAAGTTGTGAAATATATTTTTGGATTATTTAAGTAGTTAAAATGTGTTAAAATGTATTAAA
>JAPQLA010045711.1:0-11340 GCA_029822935.1 Naso vlamingii | reverse complement strand
GTGTGTGTGTGTGTGTGTGTGTGTGTGTGTGTGTGTCTACAGCTGACAGCTCCTGAATGTTACACATCCTCCAGTGTTTGTGTGTGTGTGTGTGTGTGTGTTTGTTTGTGTGTGTGTGTTTGTTTGTGTGTGTGTGTGTGTCTACAGCTGACAGCTCCTGAATGTTACACATCCTCCAGTGTGTATGTGTGTGTGTGTGTGTGTGTGTGTGTGTGTGTTTGTTTGTGTGTGTTGAAACATTTAATGCTTCGGAGCTTCGAGCATAAAGTTTTCCAAATTAAAGTCTCACCCAACACATCATCTCAGTGTTTTTATTGGTATTTGAAGTAGTTTTGGTAAATATGTAAGTATTTAATGATCAGTGATTGTATGTAATTTTCAGATCACAGAGTTCTCATTGAACTCGTTAGTTTGATGTGATGTCAGTTATTAAAGGAACAGTGTGACAGTCACAGGTGTTTCTGTTCATTGCAGACAGAAAACTCTTCACCTGACTTTCCCTCATGTGATTTGACAGATTTAGTTTTTCTGTAGCTTTTTATTTGACTTGAGTGTGAAGTGTGTGAGCTGTTGCAGTGTGCGTGTGTGTGTGTTGTTACTGGTGCGGTTGGTCAGCTGAGTGTCTTCGGGTCGTTGCCCTCTGTGGACTCGGCCTCAGTCTGGGCTGCAGCTCTGCAGGTCTGTAATGAGAGCTGGAGTTCCTCATGGAGTCGCACTGGGTCCTCGACACTTTGAGGAGCTGCTGTCACTCTTTCTTCTCTCAGCAACCTTTTCTTGTCCTTTGCCATCAGGTCAAGTGTCCGTCCTCTTGTCTTCAGTCCTACCTTTGTGTCCTTCAGCTCTGATCTTAGATTCTTCTTCTTGTCTTGGTCTGTTTTTCTTTTTTGTGACACTTTATGTTACATTTTTATGTACATTTCATCGTTACATTATTTTAATTTCCCTGAGGGAACCTTCCCAAAGGGATCAATAAAGTTCTATCTAATCTAATCTAATCTAATCTAATCATTTGTCTTTATGTTGCACTCTCTCTTTCTCTCGCAGGATTTCTGTTTAAATTACCAGAAGTCTTTCAAATCCCCTTTAGGTTCAGCTTTGGATGAAGCAGCTCTGTCATCCATCTTGTCTGATGTGATGCACATTTCTACACATTTCTTCCTTTGATGATCTGTTACTAACACTGATTGAGCTTTCTTTAAAGCACTCTTTTTTTTTCTTTCCTGTTTCTCTTCCTGCTGTTTTTGTTGTTTTGTTCCTGCACAGAAAAACCATCGAAACCATCTTTGTGCACTTCAGTTCTGTTCTGCAGTTCAGTGTTTTCTGTCACATATTCTCGTGCTCTTGTGTCTCCTCTCTTAAATCTCCCATTGTGCTTCATCACTTTGGTGTCTTTTTTTTATTGACTTTCTCTCCCTCCTGCTTCCCTCCCTTCTTCCTCCTCACGGTGACTTCGATCTCCTCTGCAGATGGGCAGCGTTTTCATGTTCAAAGTCAAGGTCAGGAGGCGACGGGGCTGCTGGAGATGAGCCGGAGAATGACTGCAAGGTTTGAACTTCCCAAGGAGAAGACGAGGAGGAGGAGGAGGAGGAGGAGGAGGAGGATTAGGAGGAAGAAACACAGAGGGATGTCTGAACAGTTAGAGAATAGCTGATGGAGTGAGACTTTTATCAAATAAAGTGTATTTTAACACGACTGCTGCCGCTGTTTTGTCAGAAACTGTATTTAACCTCCTGAACTCCACTGATGCTCCTCTTCCTCCTCCTCACAGCCTCAGCTGGCTCTGACTGCATAAAAATCAGATATTTTCAGAAGTGGAATGTATTTCATCCAGAAACTGTTTTCTGTGCAGAGAGGTTAAACAAAAAGAGAGAAGGAAGAAAACAAAGGGAGCAGATGGAGGCTGATGGAGGTCTGAGATGAAGTCTAATGTGAAAAATGTCTGATGGATCATTTCTGCTATAAAGACCTTCAGGACGAAAATGCTCATTTAATTGCTGAAAACCGTTCATGGTGATGCAATGACAGAAAATATTAAATATGAAAATTAAATCACAATGTATAATTTCTGCCAATAGAGGTCTTGTTTTTGAAAATGCACATTACTGTGTACTAGCAGTACGTACTGATTTGGCTAAAAGTCATCTGTAGTGTGCTATATGTAAACACAAGTAAAATCTGCAGAATGCCAAAAAATTCACTGATGCATCCTGATTTAGAGGAAATCCAGTTTGTAGTCTAACTTGTCTACCAGAGCATGTGAGCGGTAGAAATCTGCACTCATCGTTCGCTGTCCATTCCCGCCACTCAGTCACTGAAAGTCATTCAGACAGCTGAAAGTGTCAGCAGCGACAGAGAAGGGTTTTCTGACTGTTCACACACTCTTTGATTTCACTCTGCAGGTTCACTGACATCTGAAGCTCCACAGTGAAGAAAACCAGCTTGTCTTGGCTGAAGGAATCTGTTGAATCAGACTTTGTTCCATCTTTTTCTCTTACAGGTTTTTTTACACAGTGTCCTGATAAGTTGATCAATTTTCTAGACGTCTTCATCAGACTCAAGTCGACACACGTGCAGGTTGTTATCACAGTCAGCTGTGCTGATGAAACATGATTGAGAAACAAAAAAATAAACAAATAGAAGTATTGTTTACATACGTGATGTAACACGTCTCCTTCTGCTGTCTGTGACACAAACAAGATGACAGCTGGATGAAAGCAGACAAACACATTTAAAGATGTTTTTCTCTCCTTTAGGACGCTGTGGCATTGTGTTCTGACACAAAATCAAATTTTTCCTAAAGTCTGACCTTATCCTGTGACATGTGGTGATGAAGGTGAGGAGGAGGCGTGCACACTCATCAGCGCCATTCACTCGTTGGAGCAGACCTGCACGTTTCCACGGCGACTCTCATAAAGACATTTGATTAGCTGCTGCGGAGCGAGGCTCAGGTGTGCAGAGATGACGAATCACACACTTCTCTGTTTGTGTTCCAGCACATTTCATCACCGTTCACAAACACAAATATGCTTCAGTATAAATGATCTTTGATTTCACTGCAGAACGTGTTTCAGTCACAGCAGCAGATTCTTTTCACAAAGAGATGGAAGAAAACTTTGATGTCAATTAGCTGTTTCCTGTTTCCACAATTTATATTGTTAATGTGACACTACGAGGGAACCTGTGGTGGCCCATCCTCTGATAATTGATGTTTATGGTAGCTGTAGTTCAGGAAAGGAGCTGCAAACCGGTAAATCTGATTTCAGTTTTTCTCCTTTCATTGTTTGTAATTTGTTCCTTTTTTCATGATGGACAAACTGAATTTCTCTGGAGAAGAACATTCTGTTTTCTCATCTTGTAATTTTCTGTAGAAAATCACTTGCAAATGTCAAACTGTCTCAAAGCATCACCTCTGCATCACATTCCTTGTTGGGCAGCTCAGGAAACATCAGCCGTGAAGTTTTCAGGTTATGACGGAGAGGAGGAGGAGGCAGTCTTTCTCTTCATCCTGACGTGAATCGCAGATGGAGATGACGGCACGTTTCCTGCTGGATAATTGGGTTTGTTCAGACTCACAAACATCCTGCATACCATGGAGTATGTGTGTGTGTGTGTGTGTGTGTGTGTGTGAATGTGTGTGTGTGAGTGTGAGTGAGAGAGGAGAAAAAGACAAACAGAGTCTTGTTTGTATGTCACATGAAGGTCGATTAACTGTGTTTGCTTGTGTTCATCACTTTTAGCAGTGAAATAGTTCATTGAAGCATCTTGTAGCTGCTGTTCTTGTTTTGTCAGTTTCAAATTCTTGTTAGTTACAGTTTCCATCTAACACAGCTAATTTGTTACAGTTGGCTCGTGGAAAATGGTTCAGCATCCTGACTAGTAGACGTCCGTGTGTAAGAGATGATTTCCTCTCAAACAGGCTCTTCTCTTTTACTGGTTTACCCCAACCATGTGAGATCTCTCCCCTTCTGGATATTCTCCACACAAACAGCAGTCAGAGCAAATCTGTGTCTTGGCGTCAGAAGTCTTTGATTGAACGTAACAAAAACAAACAACATAATATTGACTTTAGGAAGATAAAGACAACTCCCACTCTGGCTGGAGAGAACAGGCGTTGTCTGCTTGTTAGAGCATCCAGTAAAGTCGTTGTGGTGGAGCAATATGAAATTACATTTTTGTCAAAAGTCAAGCGAGCGATAAAACACATGCACAAGCAAATTATTTTGTATCACACATGCAGATGCTAACTGCCGTGCACACTTTCTTTGTCTTCGTGCACAATGTCAACACCTGAGAGAGGTAAGGGCAGGTACGAGCGAATAAAACTACACAGCAAGCACTAAAAAATGTCATCTTGTGTGTGTATATTAAACCCTACAGCCACACGCACAAGCAGCTACTTCGCTCACACTGGGTTGCTGTAGCTCTCTGTCTCTCTCTCCCTGTGCACTCGATGCTCGGTTCTGCTCGCTCGAGTCACAGAGGGTCCCCTCATTGTGGCAGAGACCGGTGAAGGCGGAGTGTACTGCCATAATCCAGTGCATAAATAGCCGCCAGCAGTTGCAACACAAACCCGCCCCGACATGACGGATCGGTTTGGTAATATGGAATTCTGTGACAAATTCTAATAGTCAGTTTCATTATGTAATAAATCAGCTCAGAGAACACAGAATAAATCCAGAAATCACTGTGAGATAATAATGTTGTGTGTCGCTGTTCGAGGATTCTTCAAAGAATCTGATTCAGCATCTCCAGAGAAAAGGAGCTGGACTTCAAATGTTTCTTTTATACATTTGGTGACTGAACTGACTGTTTAATCGTTTGGTTGCTCGTCTGGCTCCGCCGTGTGCGTCTTGTTTGTTCGTCTGCAACCGCGTGCCTGCTGGTCGTCACCGCTGGTTGGCACGGTTTAAATCAAGTGCAAACTCCGCCCAGCCAGTACGTCGCAGCCCTACCCGTAGGGTTGCCAACTGTCCCGTATTAGCCGGGATCCCGTATTTTGGGCTAAATTGGTTTGTCCTGTAGGGGATGTCTGTTATCCTGTATGCTGACTGCTGCTCAATTCCAATCACTAGATTGCAGTCTGATTCCAGAGATCACAGATCAGATACAGAAGCAAATCGTGCTGATCACGCATCAGGTGACAGCTGTCAGTCCAATCACAGGTCCACTTATGCATATCACTGCGTATCAAGTGTGCCTGTTCCTGTAAACAGAAAGTTTAGTCGGCTTCTGTTGAGTGGATTTAGGATTTGCAAATATGGATAAACTTGTGAAAAAGAAAAGACTCACTTGTTGAGTCTTGCTGTTGGGAATTCTTTGTTGGCCATGGAGGTGAGAATGACCTGACTCAGCATGTCTCCACAGACATACACAAGAAGGCCGCGCCAGTTAAAGGTGCTAGCAAAGGTGCATTCTTTGCAACATCCACTGCAGAAAATGACGAGATTGCCCAGTCAGGAGCAGCAAAAAGTATCCATGGAAAAATTAGACTTGGTGAGTAATGCCTTCTACTGCATCTTTTGCATTTGCAATGTGTCTGTTTATTGCTATAAAAGTCCAAACTGATTTATTTGATCAGTTATTTTGAGGTTTATTCATACATAACACACATAACCATATACCCACTACTGTTAAAGTGTTACAATATCAAAATATCAACACACGTGATTCTGAATATTTGAAACAGTCTCACCACTCATTTTCTCCAGTATCAATATGTCCACATCAGATCAGGTGCTATTTTTGGTTATAAAGAACGCAAAGCAGAAAAGAAGATGATTGAAGTGATTAATAACTATAAAATTTTAATTAAGTTTGACAGTTTCAGTAAACTGACAAAATTTTAATTAAGTTTATTTTTAATCTATGAATTGGATCTCGATTGGTTATATGTCCTGAATAACCTTATAATTCTAACCCTAAATTGTGCAGTTCTAGTTCTACTGTACTCCCTCTGAACTGCAGGTGATGGTGGCGAGACAAGTCTGAGGATACGTGTCGGTAAACATATCAATACATACTGACACAGATAAACTATAAATAACACTAAAATTTGGTAGCTTGGACAAATCAGCCACACAAACTACACCAGAGAGCAGGTCGTACATTTTTTTTGCTTTAGTCCAGTTCATAACTTGGTTCATACATGCAACATTATAGCATTTGTGATATTAATCAATCAATCAATCAAATAATCAATCTTTATTTCTGGACTCATAGTCCATTAAAAAAGGAAAAATCACAAACAAGACAGAAAGAAAGACAAAACACACACAATTTAAAAACAATTCACAGGCTTAACAGGCTTTTCAACCAGTGCACCGCGGAGCGTTAGGGGTCGGGGTTAGGGGCCCGCCGTGGTGTCCGCCCCAAAAACTGTCAAGAGTCTGTGACTCGAGCATCGAGCGCACAGGGAGAGAGAGACAGTGAGCTACAGCAACCCAGCGCGAGCGAAGTAGCTGCTTGTGCGCGTGGCTGTAGGGTTTAATATACACACACAAGATGACATTTTTTAGTGCTTGCTATGTATTTTTTTTTTTTTTTTGTACCTGCCCGTACCTCTCTCAGGTGTTGACATTGTGCACGAAGACAAAGAAAGTGTGCACGGCAGTTAGCATCTGCACGTGTGATACAAAATAATTTGCTCGTGCATGTGTTTTATCGCTCGCTCGACTTTGAAAAAAATTTAATTTCATAGAGCAAGCAGAGCTCTCTGACTGTCAGGTCGTCAGAAAAGCCGAGGCTGTTCTGTACTGTGCTTCCCTCCCCCTGCTGCGTGACTTTGAGTTTCTACCTTCAGGTAGAAGGCTCAGAGTCCATGTGCAGAGGACTAAAAGACTCCTTGTCTGTTTGTGCTGCTGTGGGAAGCCTCAGTTTGCTCTGATGTTTTCACTTTTGCACTTTGCCCGTCTCGTAGTGAGTCATATTGTTTTTTATTTGCTTATGATGATGGATTGAATGTGTTTAAGTACTTGGCTGCATTTCCTCCTGTGGAATAAAAAACTGTAACTTGAAATCCTATTTGGCTAATTTTCATGGGTGTGTGGCTCGCTCACATGTCGTCACTATCTGTGGCTCCTGATTTGTTTTACTGAAATGCCTCTCTGCTGTGTGTGGCAGCCAGGTGACGTCAGGTCATGAACAGAGATGATTATACAGAATGAAACAGAGGCAATGAAAGACAAACATGTAAAGACCTCACAGACAAAGAACTCAAACGAAGATCTCCTGTGAAATCCGCTGACTTTGTCTCTGAATCGCACGTTGAAAGAAACCTGTTGGGTGAAAACTCCAGGTTTTATCTCCTGCATAGGTCAAGACGTTTTCCAGCAGACGGCCTCATAAATCTGATAAAGAAGGGAGCAGCAGATCCAGTGACCCCATACATCACTGAAAGGTCAGCAGCACCATGGTGTGGAAGCGATCCGTCTTCTCACTGTGGAGGAGAAAAATCTGCAGCGGCGACATGACAGAGGAGCTTGAGTAATGAAAGAAACACCAGCAGACAGCAGGAGGCATTAGCATGGAGGAGGGGCGAGCAGAGACCTTTACACAAGAGCTTCGCTGGAGATACCAAACTCCACCGAGAGAGACAGAGAGAGAGCGAAGGTCACTGAAGGTCTCCAGGAGCAAACTTTTAGAAAACACAAAGATTCTTAAATGACAAAACAGAAACAAGTTGCTGTTGTTTTGTCTGTTTCCTCTTTTCTCTTTAGAAATGACCAGAAAGAGAGAAAACACCAAGAAATGCATCACAGCAGAACAAGCAGCCATCAAACACTCCTGCTGCCTGCAGGTGGAGTGCTGCACACGAGGGTTCATGTAAAACATTACGAATTTATATTTCATTATTTATCATATTTAGACATGTAGATTTAATTCTAGTCCATGACAGCATTCATTTCTTTAGGCAACAACAGAAGCTGTCTCTTTTTTCCACACGTGTGCTTTTTTCATTTCTCGCCTCCTGCAGCTCTGATTCGTCACTGTGAGTCTGAAATGTGACTCTTCACTTTAACTCTCCGTCCTCCCACCAAAGTTTTACATATATTTCCCAGCAGCCTCAGCATCCCTGTGTCCAATGATTTGGTAATTCACATTATTCAACAACAACTCTGGCTCATGCTCATCTGTAACGGCAGAGGATAGTTTCTGCACATACGCAGGTTAGCGTCATTTGTACGAAACAGTGGAGGAGTCATGAGAGCTGCTGAAGATTCCTCAGTGTGTCGGTGTGTAGGGTGCAGGATACTTCCTGGACAACTGCAGCTTACCCACGCATACCAACACTGGTCACATTAGCATTACTGTGCATGTACTCCTACAGCCTCCCTCTGTGACTGAACACACACACACACACACACACGCACAGCATCCACTGTAGGTGGAGAAAACAGCTAAGATCCATCTTATCCAATCAAACTGCCTGTCTCATTGCTTGACATGTCATTGGTTAATAGTTTTACCTCCCGTCTTGTGACTTGTTGTTTGTTAATAAAGTTTTGTTCCTGAGTTGAAGCTGTCCTCACAGTCTACAGACTTCATGTAAGTTTGTCTGAATTGACTTGAAACCTTTTCTGACAGAACTGAAACTTGCCTCAAGTGACTTGGACTTGTCCTCAAGGACTTGAAACTTCGCTCAGACTTGTCACAGGACTTGTCACGTGACTTGGAGTTGGTTTTATCAGCAGAAGTCATGATTTGAACATGATATGACAGACTCGTCTTGGATCAGACATTAAATGGCGTCAGATTGAGGCTAAAGACTTGAACGTGACTTGGATGACTTGGACTTGCTCTTCAAGGACATGAATCCAACTCGACCTGTCATCGTCTCTGAGTCTGCCAGTGTTTTATCTCAGTGCCTCTGTTTTTTTTTTTTACTTCCTGTCAGAGCAGCAGCAGCTTCACTCTGATCATCTTCAGAGAGTCTTTAAATGGTTGTTTTTCATCAAGGAGTCGAGTTCACAGCAAACATCAAACATGCTGACACACACACACACACACACACAGGTGATGGTGTAGTTTACTGTCAGCGCAGGTAACTCAAAACCTTCACCTGGAGATTCTGTCTGAAGTTTGACTTATCAAAGAGAAAAACAGCCAGTGTGTTCAATCTGATTTCACTTTCCTGACAGAAAACATGTAAACACACAAACAGCACTGCCGTCAACACATAACATGTTTCTAAATGCTGATGTTCAGCAGCTGGTAGGGAAATCTCAGCTGTCCGTGTGTCCTTGAATGCATCAGCAAGGAGAGTTCATGCTGTGATGGATCTGGATGTTTTCAGTCTGAATGTGGCAGCGTCACACAGAAGCAGAACATTCAGTGTCTGTGTGGAAGGTAACGTTGCTTGTAAACATTCACATGGGTCTCAAACTTCAGTCTCCTGGACTCGCTGCTTTCGTCCGCTCTGCCTCAACATCCACCTGCCGTGGAGCTTCGTCACTCTTCAGGTGGAGCCAACAGTGTTAATGAGTTCACGTCGTTTCAAGTCCAGTGCCTCTCATGCTAAAGTGGCACCAGGTGCATTTCTATGACACACTGAGAGGTCTGGCAAAGTATTGAGGATCACAAGCTGGTATTTCCCATCATACCTTGCTCCACTACACTTTTCCTCATCACTTTACCAAACAGCTTCATAGGAGGTGAAATCAAAGACTTTAGACAGAGTTCCCTTTAAGTGGGGCGTACCCTCTGCAGCTCGAGCCCGTTTCTGACCTGATTTTCAAGACGCATGACTGATTTTTGGAGTTGGACCAAATTCTCGTTTTGTCGCGTGTCGTTTTCCGTGCAGTGCACAGGGCCAGTAAGCTGCTTCCGACCCGTTGGTGGATGATCAGATGAATTTCTGACATGTCAGCTGTCACCAGGCCCTCGCACAGTTGAAGCAGAGCCACGAGTCGATTCACCAGCATCAGTCCCTTTTGTTCTCACTGTGCCTGTGAACGTCCACACTGTCCCATGTTGTCCACGTCTCCACAGACATTGCATGTCCATGTGTGCTGCCGTCTCTTTTTTTATGTTTCTACACACAAGATGGCACAGATTATCAAGGCAGTACACCAGCTCTGTCATTAGCATCATTAGCAAAACAAGCTAACAAACAAGCAAATGTCTTCCTCTTCCTCTCCTTTTCTGGTTCTTCTTCTTCTTTGATGTCTTCTGCTCCTACCTGCATGGCTTTCAAACAAAATTTTATTGACAATTGTAAATAGCCAGAGACTGTAGCATACTATCAGTAAGACTTCAGCATAACGCTGCAGCACTAGTCAGTGGGAGACCCCCGATCGCCACGGGGTATGTTACACACTGTTCATGTGTCACACAAACAGGTCGTACACATACGATAGTGAAATGTCTGAACTTCAACCATACGCCATTTTTTGCATTTTCTTTCTTGTATGATGACATTCGCTTTAGTAGATTGGATAATCAAAAACTATAAAATATGTATGAATTTCTGCTGGTTTATGCAGGTGAAATATTTTTCACCTAAAGAAAAAAAGTGTCAGAGCACCATTACCGTGAGCAGCACAACATGGCAGCACAGCACTGCCCAAGTAAGGGTACAGTAATGCAAGCCAGATCTAGGGGAACCATTCCAAAGCGTTCCAATCCATATCAAACCGAACTGTACCACTCAGTGGAAATGAGGCTAAAGAAAACTAGCAGCATGCTCTCTGTTGCCGTCAGTCTCTGCACAAAAAGCAAAGTCATAATAAGGAGTCAAGAGAAGCTGCTGGTAAATGTTGAAGACAGAAACAACCAAAATATTTAACAAAGGCAGAGCAAGCTTCTGTTCTCAGTTATCAGTATTAAAGGAGACAAGACAGAGTTTGTTTGTCTGAGTGAGAATAAAGACACAGAGGCTGGAGAGAGTCAACTCCAACCCTGCTGCCGCAAAATTCATGTTTTCATCAATAATTCACCAATCTGAAAGAAAAAGGTTTCTGTCACTTCCAAAATTCATGACCAGAGTTTTTCCTCTAGAAAAGCTTTTAGACGTAAAAGTCAACGTGCTCATACATGCACACACACACACACACACACACACATCACAGGAGCTTTTCTGAATTGCAGTGAACTGTTTTGTCCCCTGAGGACGATCAATTTAATCTGAGGTTTATTCCATCAGGCAGGTTTAAGGAAAATCCAGACTTAAATGACCATGTCTGGCTAATGTGAGCGGAAGTTCTGTTCCATTGCACATCGGTAACCATGGAAACCGCGGTTCTGGCTAAGCCTGATACATCCAGCTAAACTCAGATTTCTGTTCCATCAAGGTGGTTAATGTGAATCCCAGCCTCGTAACCATGGTGATTTGAGCTGCAGGGC
>JAPQLA010045586.1:0-11349 GCA_029822935.1 Naso vlamingii | reverse complement strand
TCAGCAGCTTCATCAGTCTGATCGCTGTAAATAAACAAACACTGCGCTGCAACACGTGCGTAATCCTGATGGATGCACGAGTTTCCCTCCTCACACTAGGAGAACAACGTGAAGAGAAAGAAGTGATGATGTGGTTTTAATGTCAACATCAACCTCAAACACTGTGACAGTGTCAGAAAAATCATTTCCATGTCTGTCTGTCTGTCTGGCTGCAGTGCTCGTGATTCACTGGACAAAACCAGTGATCAGCTGATCATTACCATGTATTAATATTCATGAGGTGCTTTGCATTGACCGTTTATGGTTGAATGTGGGTGGTGAGAGGGCGGGACATGGGGCTGATCCACCTGCGTTCTTTTCCAAGTTGATTTGGGATTTCTGAATTGAAACAGGCGTAGGACGTGCGTGTGCACTCTGTTATAAATCAGGAAGTTTTTGTGCACACGCATTTCCTGTGTTTCCTCCGTACGCTACCTGTAGTGATCTTTCCTAAGTGCCCTGTTATAAATGAAGCCTCTGATCTACAAAAACGCCTCCTCAGACCCCAAGCTAAACTTAACAGGAAGTCAGCCATTTTGAACTGATTGTGATCAGACCAGCTTCAAATTTGACTTGTGTACTCCCAAGGCTTATGTGATAAAAAGTTATCAAAAATGAAATGACACTCAATTGCCAGGTATCGTCTAAAAGACTCCTGGATATATTCTATGTTTTGTTTATTATTTTCATACTGCTAGGCCTCCCTGAATCCTCCTCTGTTTGCACATACACAAGATCTGTGTCGACCTCACTCTGACTATCGCTACGGTCTTTAAATGAATGATCGCCTTCGTTCCACCTACTGTCGAGACCTTATGTAAACAAAGTCATGCCCATGACCTGGAAGCGGAACGTCCCGCACTATAACAGCGAGGACAATTTCCGGCTCCTCCTCTTTGCCTTTCTCGCCTCAGAGACCAGGTACAGGTAAGAAACTGACTTACTCTTGTTATCCCACCTTTCAATTCATCACTTCTGGGTTGCAGGCGCCTTGTGTCCCTGTGAATTGTGGTGGTTTAGCAGTGTTATAGGCTACGTGGTAGCACATATGCTACATGGTAGTGACGAACTGATGCTACTTTTTTGTATTATAAGAAGCTAGTTTGTTGGCATGCTAACTTTGGCCACACTGTGTTCGTGATAATTGTGGTTTTTTTCAGAGCTATCCACCAGTCAAGAAGTGAGATAGACTTTCATTAAAGTGAAGTGTGTAAGTACTTTGGCCTTAACCTGCTTTGCAGGGGCAATATGGCTTCACAATGTTGTCGATTTTGCCAGTCTAAGATGGATCCCCGTGATGGGCACCGAGAATGCCCCTCATGCTTGGGGATGGCTCATTTAAAGGAGGATGTGGATAATCCCTGCAGTGCAGCTTGTGACCTGCCTAGGGAGGAGTGGCTTCGTCGAGTTGCCAAGGTTCACAATTTGGGGCCTGAGCGTGATAGGGAGAAGGAACGCCCAGACCGGCCTGGTCATAAATGCTCTCGCAAGAGCTCTCGTGACCGTCAGCAAGAATCCCCTCCCAGATCAAGCTGTGAGGAGGGGCGCGACACTGCTAACCGCTCATCCCCTGCTCCAGCAGCAGAGGGGGGCAGCGACATGACCCCTGGCCAAAACGGTGTTCCCCCACCTGGACCTCAGGACCATGCTGAGGAGGCAGGCGCCGATGAAGCAGGTGTACTGTCTCTTTTTGCTCCTCACTCTCTGTTTTGATGATACACATCACTCAGAAGGTGGAAGCCACTGGGGAAACCCCCATTCAGACACTGCAGAGGTTGATGATGAATCAGAGGTGGTGAGGGAGTCTTCCACGAATACTCTGATTGATAAGGTGTTTAGTGCGGCAAAAATTGTTGGTCTGCAACCCCCCATGTCTGACCCTGCCCCTGTGGGGGGTGTCTGGGAGGGCATATCCAGAATCAATTTGCCACCTTGCATTTCAGTAGCAAACGACTAACTTTCCATGCTAAGGACAACATGGAAAAAACCATCCCAAAAGCCACAATTTAATGCAGGCTGTAGGCGGTTGGCTAATGCTCGTTACCCAGTGGAAACTGGCCTGGGTGACATGCCACCTTTGGAGCAGGTGATGGCTTCATGGACAGCGCTGGGACCAGCACATGTTTTGGCTAATCCACGCTGTCCCAGGAAAGAGTGTGCTAAGACCGACCGCCTGATTTCCCGCTCGTTTAATGCGGCAGCACGTGTGGCTCGTATGGGTAATGTCTTGGCCATTCTCCTGGTGGCATTATGCAAAACAATGAGTATAGAGGATCAGGACTCCAAGACTCTTATCAAGTCTGCTTTGTCAGCCCCCTCACAATTGACAGGTGACATGGGGGAGGCTATGTCATCAGCTATTTTGTGGCGTTGGCAGGTATGGCTGGCACAGACTTCCTTGCCTGATGCCATAAAAGCTGAATTGATGAATCTGCCAGTGATGCCTGGTCAAGTCTTTCATCCAGGTTCTCAGGAGGTGCTGGAAGGGGCCGAGCAGTCCATAACTTTAAGAGAATCCATCCAACAGGCTTGTCGCAAACCAGCCCCAGCCTTTAAACAGGGGATTAGACCACCTCCTAAGCCACAGCAGTCTGGCGGGCCAAGACATGGGGGTAGGGCTCAGGAGCAGGACTTTCATACCCATGATCAGAGTTCTGCTGTAAACCCCCAGAGGAGGCCCCAGCACCGAGGAACTGGTCAACAGAAGACCTCAAGCAGGGGTGCAGACCGCGGTGGCGGTCTTGCATAGGGATCAAGGGCAGGCTGTCGAGAGTCCCTCCCAACTTTCTCAGGCCAGTCGGGAGGGAGTTGCGTCAGACCTGTGGGTTTTATCCACCATAACCCACGGGTACCAACTACAGTTTCGGCGGCGGCCCCCCCCTTTTTCAGGGTTCCGAACTACCATCGTCAAGGACCCACTTTTAGGGCCCATATTGGTGGAGGAAGTCCAGGGTCTCCTACAAAAAGGAGCCGTCTCAAAGGTGCCTCCCAGCGAACAGCTGACTGGGTTTTACTCCACCTACTTCATCATCCCAAAAAAAGATGGAGGTCATCGGCCAATCCTCGACCTCAGGCATCTAAACAAATATTTGAAGGCACTCCCATTCAAAATGATTCATACAAAGTTGGTAATGCAGTCCATCAGTGAAGGGGATTGGTTCATGTCCCTGGATTTAAAGGACGCATACTTCCACATCCCAACTTATCCAGACCACAGACCCTTCCTCTGCTTCGCTTTCCAGGGCCAGGTGTTCCAGTTTCAGGTTCTGCCATTCGGCCTCTCACTGGCACCAAAGATTTTTACTCAGGTGGGTCTTGGCAGCCTTGGCCCCCCTCCAGTTGCAGGGTCTCAAAATCCTGCCATGCTTGGACGATTGGTTAATCTGTGCCCCCTCTCGGGACCAGGTGATCAGAGACACAGAGAGGGTGCTGACTCATGTTCAGTCCCTGGGGTTCACGGTGAACTGGAAAAAGAGCAATCTGCAGCCTCAGCAACAGGTGAACTTGGCTCACAGGGTTCAGAAATTGCTGGGATTGATAGCAGCAGCATCAGCAGTGATTCCCTTGGGCCTGCTGAGGGCACGTCCCATTCAGAGATGGTTCAACTCCTTTGGTCTCCATCCGAAAAGGGACAGGAGAAGGAGGCTGCTCGTGACATGTTCCTGCAGGCAGGCCCTGCTCCCCTGGAGGGACAGGGACATCCTTCTCAGGGGAACCCCATTGGGGAACCTGCCCCACAGATGATCAATAATAACTACAGATGCATCACTGACAGGCTGGGAAGCTGTCTGGGAGGGCAGGACAGTGAGGGGTGTGTGGGAACCCCCTTGGTCGTCAGAACACATCAATGTGTTCGAACTGAGAACTGTCCATCTTGCTCTCATGGGACTGTTACCGTTCATACGGCACAAGCATGTGCTGGTGAGAACAGACAGCACCTCGCCAGTATACCACATACATCATCAGGGTGGAACAAGGTCACCACACTGTCTCCAGGTGGCCAGGGAGTTGTTGGGCAGTCTGGGCTTGGATGCTCTATCACAAGAGTGGCCAACAGGCTTGTTGTACGCTTTCCCTCCTCTCCCCCTGCTTCCTCATGTCCTCTGGAGGATCAGTGTGGGTCAATGCAGGCTTCTGCTGGTTGCTCCACGCTGGCCAGGGAGGCCGTGGTTTCCAGACCTGCTTCAGCTGGTCCAGGGTCGACCGTGGCAACTGCCACACCGTGCGGATCTTTTGTCACTGGTGGACGGGCAGATTTGGCACCTGAACCCGACTGCGCCTGTGGGTCTGGCCGCTGCAGAGCCCGTCTTTGAACAGTTAGACGAGGCTGTACGGGAGAATGCTAGAGCTCCCTCCATTCGAGCTAGTTACTCACTGAAGTGGAGAGCCTTTTCAGGTTGGTGTTTGGGGGTGAATATTGACCCGGTAACTTGTTTGGTGCCGCTGGTCCTGCATTTTCTGCAGTCTCAGTTGGACCAGGGCAAGATGGCCAGTACTGTAAATGTTTATGCCTCAGCCATTTCTGCATTTCACAAGGGGATTAACGGCCTTCCGTTGGGTCGACATCCTCAGGTGTGTCAGTTTCTGAAGGGTGCCCGTTGGTTGAGTCCAGGTCGTACCCTGCGGGCACAGAGTTGGGTCTTGCCGTTCGAGCTGCAGTCTCTCACTAGGGCCCCATATGAACCTATTGTGGATGCGGACCTGAGGGCTCTGTCTCTCAAGACCGCTTTTCTTCTCACTCTCTGCTCTGCCAAACGTGTTGGTGAACTATGTGCACTCTCGGTTAGTGGGGAATGTTTACGATGGAGGGCAGATGGCACGGGGGTGTCGCTTTGGCCTAACCCTACCTTTTTACCTAAGGTGCTCAGCCCTCAGTCCATAAATCAGGCACTGGAGGTGGATCAATTTCATCCTACCTCCTTCTCTCGGACAGAGGAAGAGTGTTCCTGTGGGGGACATTTGTGCCGCGGCATCATGGTCTTAGAATAGAATAGAATAGAATAGTCTTTATTGTCATTGTACTCCAGTTACAACGAAATTTGTTGGGATGCTCCAACCAAAGTGCAATAGATAAAAATAATAAATAAATAAATACAATAAAATATACAAGCACATAATAAAAACCAAAGAATACAGCATATTATAAAATGTATCCTCTATGAAAACTATAACCTCTATAAAAACCCTAAGGAAAAAAAAAAAAAAACATTCTTCACATGTTACATGTTATTGTTCCCCTTGTACATATGCGCGTTTTTACAGGATTAATGTAACCGGTTCAACACCGATAAGTGCTGCTGTCCTGTCTGTCAGCCAGCGAGGGTTAGAGGATTAATTTCTTCTGTTCCTCGTGACCCTTTTGGTATGAGTCATCCATTTAAAGACCGTGGTGACTGTCAGAGTGAGGTCGACACAGATCGGAAGTTACGAAAGTAACTATGGATCTGTGAGACCGAAGGATGACCGTCACTGTCCTTGTCGCTCAGAACACCCTGAGGCGTTCAAGGTAAGAGGACGAGCCAGAAATTGTCCCCACTTTTGTAGTGCAGGATGTTCCACTTCTGGGTCATGGGCATGACTTTGTTTACATAAGGTCTCAAGAGTAGGCGGAATGAAGGCAATCATTCATTTAAAGACCCTAGTGACGGTCATCCTTCGGTCTCACAGATCCATAGTTACTTTCATAACTTACGTTCACCGTGTTAAGTTTCATCCTAAACGAACTGCTTCTGAGTGGAGGTAGCACCTTCAGTAGCAGTCGACACAGATGCTATCGAAACGACAATGCACTCTGTAAATCAGGCAGCTCAGCGGAGCTTAGTGAAGATGTAACCATGCTTGTGCCAGAGACAATGACACGAGGTACACAGCAACCAGGCCGAGTGTGAGTGCAACCGCAACACTACACACACAAACACACACACACACACTTAACCTTAGCCTAACAATAGCTGCTGGTCATGTTTCCTGCCTTCCTCCTGCACCACTGCAACCTGATAGAAAGACAATACCCTTTCTCACTGACAGACAAGTGTGAGGTGACACTGTACTGAGAATCAACACTAATTGAGCCAAGCTATTCAGAGGAGCCAGTAGCTCAGCATCAGGCTGCAAGACACTTACAGAAGTGCAGAACCTTCCTCTTAAGTACTACAAGACATTTTAAAGAAAATATGAGGGTTAGTCTCCCAGCTGACTGGTTGCTTTGTAGGTCATCCTGCTAAATTCTCGCTGGTCACGAGGGTTGTCACCGAGCCCAAAATTCTGTTGTCCATATCAAAACCAGTAAACTTCCATGATTCCCAATATCAGTTTCAATATCACAGAAAAAAACAAACCCATGCGCTTCAATGTTTATTCATTCATTCATTCATTCTCCATAATCGCTTATCCTTCACAGGATCGTGGGGTGTGGGTGGGGCCGGGGTTTAACCTAGACAGGTCAGTTAGTTCATCACAGGGCTGACATACAGAGACGAACAACCGTTCACACTCACATTCACACCTACAGACACCGGTTAACCTGCATGTGTGTGAACTGTGGGAGGAAGCCGGAGAACCTGGACAGAACCCACGCAGACACGGAGAGAACGTACAAACTTCACACAGAAAGGTCCTACCCCAGCCCGGTATCAAACCCAGGATTCTCTTGTACTTCAACATACAGTCCTTTATTAAAAACTGTTGGACTTTCCTCTTCAAGTATGTAGACCCAACAACAGGCCCACCGTGCCGCTGGCTGTGTGTTTGCTGCCCCTCCTGGTCGACATCCTCCTCTGGATGATACTGGGGAAGAAAAATGATGAGATTTCAGTTCAGGTAGCTCAAACACACACACAAACACACACACCTCTTGACTGCAAGCAGTAGTTTACATGTGACATGTATGGTGACAGACTGTTAAGGCCTTTGCACGCTGAGTCTGTTTTTTTGTTTTATATGCATTTTTTAAAAATCTGTAATTTGAAAAAACAAAACAAAAAAAGAAGAAACGTTGCGCACAGAAACCTTGCACACTGAGTGCGATGTGTTTATTTTTCTATTCTTTGCAAAAATTCTTAGTACAAGACGAAATGGAGTTGTCAAGCAGCGAGAATAATTTTGTGGTTCTGTCACTTCTTGAAAAAAGAAAAAGAAAACACCGCGTTAATCTGATTCTAAAAACAAGACAAGAGCAAGAAGAGTTTCACCTGCTGATAAAGGAGCTGCCGAATTATCCCAATGGCTTCCAGGTGTATTTCAGGATGTGGTCCAGTTCGATATGCTGCTAGCTTCACTGGAACCACACATTAAAAAGAAGAGTACCACTTTCCATAAAACGATTGGTCCAGAACAGCAGCTGGCAGTTTGTTTGCGGTGGGGACACACACAGAGCAACCCTTCAAACAATTTGGATGGATGTGGAAAAAACGCAGAAAATCAAACCTGTTCCATAAAAAATAATGATGGATGAAAGTTTCGGAGTCAGTGTGTAAATGTGATTGACATTACAAGGTTTTTTTTTTAAAAGGTGCATTAATTTCGGACAAAAAACAGACTCAGTGTGCAGAGGCCTTTAGTCCTGTAATATTTATTTAAAAAGCTAAAGATGTATTTTGATGGCAGATAACTGACAGATTGAATGGCAGTTAAGAATGTTAGCCTACGAGCTAGAGCTACATTTCGTTAGCCTAAACACAGAGCGAATCGTAGCTACACGTATGGAACACAGTCGTTGGCTACTCAGCAATGTCAGCTGTCTCAAACTGACATAATGTCGCATGTGTTTTTAGGATAAAGGGAACATGACAGCACTTTGGTCAGAAGCCCACCTAGTTATGATTTGTGGAGCGGGTGTGAAGGGCCGTGTGTGATGATGGCAGCTCTCTGTCTGACTGTCTAAGGGGGGAGATCTGACAGTGAGGACTGTGTGGTGCCCAGTGTTTTGTTTGCATGATTGATGACCTGTGACAGTTTTGATTTGTTTTGAATAGAGAGGAAGTTGCACCAGGATGTGATGTTGTAAGTGAGGACTGACTCAATGAGGGATTTGTAGACAACATGTTAAAATGTTTTTGCTTACATTGAAACTCCTGAGTTTCCTCAGCAGAAAGAGGCGCTGTCACAGCACACAGAAAGGAGACAATGTTGTGTCTACTTCAGTGCCCAGGTACCTGAAGGCCTCCACCTGCTCCACCACCTGCTCTTTGATCTCCAGCAGTTGAAACTGTGTCGACAGCATCACCAGGTGTCGCTCTCCTGCAGCAGCACAGCTCCTTAGTTTTTGAAATGTTCAGCTCTGAGAAGCTCTCATCAGTGAGAGTGATGAGTGAGTCTGCTTGCTGTACAATATACTGCTAGGCTGCTGGAATCAGTCAGATGATCCACCAAGGCCATGTCGTCTGTGGATAGAGTGTTATATTGTCCGTGTTACAGATTATGTTGTTTGTGTAGATGGAGAATAGGATGGGAGATAAAACACAGCCCTGTGGGACCCCTGTGTTTAGAACGATGTTAGTGGATCTTTTGCTGTTGACTGTCACATGTTGTGGTCTGTCCTGTAAGAAGTCTCTGATCCATTTAATCGGTTCCAGGTTGATCTGTAGTTCAGTGAGGCAGCTGAGCAGGGTGTTTATACTGACTGTGTTGAAAGCTGAGGAAAAGTTCATAAATAAAGTTCTGGTGCATGAGTGAGAGTGGTCCAAGCTTTTGGTTGCAGTGTCCAGAGGTGTCAGGCAGGCATCTTCCACCCTGCGTTTTGCCTTAGAGGCAAACTAGAGTGGGTCCTGTTTGTGTGCAACCGAAGAGGTCAGCAGGTCACACACCACCCACTCCATGCATTTACATGGTCAGTGCTACTGGTCTGTAGTCTTTTGGGGACCACAGCCCTTGTGGTTTTTGATACAGGTATGATGGTGGATTCTCGGAGCAGCTGAAAGAGTTGGGTCATGACATCCCTGAGTCGAGTGGCACATTCCTTCCACATGCTGTCTTTCAGCTTGTCTGGGCCTGGGGATTTTCGTGGGTTCACTTGAGACGGACTGTAGACCACGTTGCTCCTCTCTGTTGTGACTGGTGTGTGTAGGGGGTTGGGACGGCTGAGGTTCCAGTCTCCTGGTGGTTTTTGTAAGTTATTGAATCTGCTAGAGACTGTGTTGAGCTGCTTTGTTGTGCCTGTTGTGAAATTTCCCTCCGCCTTGTTCTTCTAGTGGATTTTGGCCAGCTCTGATTTCTGTCTGAACTCTTTTTCTAACTCGTTTACCTTTTGTCTGTCTCCATTTAGAAATGGCAGTTTCTTTTTATTGAGGCATATTTTCAGGTCTTTTGTAACCCAGGGCTTGTTGTTTGAGTACAGCCTAACCTGCTTGGATGGGATGTCAGAATCAGTACAGAAGGTCAGGTAGGAGGAAATGAAGTCAGTTAGCAGGTTCAGATCAGAATCACTGTTTTTGAAGAACACATCCCAGTCAGGCAGTTCTAAGCAGCCCCTGAGTTTCTCAGTCGAGTCACTGTCCCGTGTTTTGATGATCTCTGTCTGGATTTTGTCTGTTTTGAGTTTTTGTCTATACTGTGGAAGAAAGACAATGACATTGTGATCTGAACAACCAAGGGATGGGTGGCTTTGGAAACATATGCTCCAGGTATATTTCCATGACAGAGATCCAGTATCATTATCACCGTGATTTGGGTGAAGTCATGGGGCAGATACTGTCCTCTGACAGCCACGATTCTGTGAAACAGAAAAGACTAGTTTGCCTGTAGTCCGTGTCGTAGTGGATGAGTGCAGAAAGTCTGATCATTTTGTCGTTCAGTGACCGGACATTTGACAGCGTGATGGCAGGTAGTGGAAGCTTACTGCCTCGTCTCCGTAGGCGATTTCTGATCCCTCCTCTGGACCCTCTTCCTTTGGATCCGCTTGTTGTAATGTCCCTGTCGCGGATGGTGGGGGATGTCAACAAGGAGGGAAGTTGATCGTAGATCCACATCAGCGCTGGGCGGCCTGAGCTCTAGCAGATGACACGGTGACTACACAGACTGTTCTGGCTGAACTGTGGGCAAGTCTCTCTGTCTTCCCCAACATCCAAATGCAGGGCACGTGAGAAAAGCAGCAGATGTCAACATTCCTGTCAGAGCATGTTTTTATCTTGACAGAACGGTTTTCTAGTCAAGACATTCAAAAATATTGGAGTTAGTTGTGAAAAAAAAAACAACAGCTTCCAAACAATGCTGAGTGTTGTGACCAAGATGTGTCTTTTAGAGGTGATCAAAATGTTCTGATAATAAATGTGAAGGGGACAGGTCTTTCCCATGTTATGTGCTGGAGAAGAGATTTATTTATGGAGAGGTCTCAGAGGAGGAACATCACAGCACAGTGGCACATGGAAACTGTTTACATGTTTTACATCACACTGAGCGACTTGAGAGACAGGGATGAAAGTTGGACAAAAGGCACAAAACAGAAAAGTGATTGGACAGTGAGTAATAAACACTGTAAGAAGTCAAATGTGTATGTAATTGTGAGACATTTGTAATAATAAAATGAACAAAGAGAAATCAAGCTTTGCTCACAAGCTCAGAGAAGCAGTTTGTAAATCTGAGCAGAAGTAGCTGAAATCAATACAAACTAGATAGAGTTCCTAATGTGCTGATGGATTCCTGAGTGCAAAGAAAGAAAACAGTTGTGCTTCCTGTCTTTGTTTTCCTCTGTTGAGATTGCTAAAGAAAACACGTTGTACAAACAGAGGAAGGCTCGCAGCACCGCCAGAGGACCTTTAATTTATGGCGCGCTTTGTGGGGGGCCATGGGAAAATCATGGATCCCTTTGATTCAGGAAGGAAAATGTGAATCCTTGCATCCTATGACTGATGATGTCTGAAGTGAATCCAGGTTGAAACTTTATTATTCAGACTGCAGGCACATGAGACATGAAACTGTCCAGATTTTGTCCAGGATGAGAAACTGCCAAAAAGACGTCATGATGGGATTGTTCAGGTCTCATTCAGGTTCTTGACAAACGCTGCTCATGTGGGGAAAAAAAATCAATGTTGACCTTGTTGGAAAGAGCCAGGCAGGGACCAGTGTCATCTGTGAGGGAGTCAGTCAGCAGAACGGTTGTTCAGTTTGACTCAAACAGTTGTTTATTTATTTAATAAACAAGTGGTCCCTTGGCAGGTCACACAGTAACAACAACTCTTACAATGTACGAACATGCAGTAATGAAATGAATGTAAACTTTGCTGGATGAAGTGTGTGGTGGAAAGTGTGTATTATGAAGTGTTACTCTAGGATCAAGAAGTCATTTTCCTTGTGTGTGTGTGTGTGTGTGTGTGT
>JAPQLA010045480.1:0-11353 GCA_029822935.1 Naso vlamingii | reverse complement strand
TCTCTGTTTTCCCAAACTACAGAGTGGCCCGAGGTTCAAATGTCACAGCGTTAATCGCGCGTTAAAAAAAATAGTGCAGTTAAAAGCATTTTGCGTTAACACGTTAATAACACGTTAATAACACGTTAATAACGCGTTAATAACGCGTTAACTTTGACAACCTTAGTTCAAAT
Source organism: Naso vlamingii (assembly GCA_029822935.1). NCBI lineage: Eukaryota > Metazoa > Chordata > Actinopteri > Acanthuriformes > Acanthuridae > Naso > Naso vlamingii. Next base: position 11,180 of record JAPQLA010045480.1, on the reverse strand, counting down.
GAATATCCAAAATTTGAATCAAAAGTGACAGCACCAATTCATACTCTAACGGTAAGGTGGCTTCTCTACAAAGAGCCAACCTGCTCATCAGGAACTCATACACACATTCACGCAGCCATCAGGAGCAATTTGGGGTTTAGTATTTTGCCCAAAGACACTTTGACATGTAGATTGGTGGAACTGAGGATCACCAACCTTCAGAGCAGTTGCCGTGTGTTGGGGTAACCTAACCCCCCCGTGTCTAAAAATGAAGTGGATGTGTTTTAGGTTAAGTGGAAGAATAATGTGTCTCATACTGGGGATCCTTGGCATCTGTATGCTATGCCAAGGGATGTGACAAAGCATCAGCGCGTAGGTGACTTGTGAAAGATCAGCATGCATCAAAACAGCTAGCATTGGCAAAAAAAAAAAAAAAAAAAAAAGCAATTCAACCATATTAAAGCCTAAGGCTGTGTCTCAAAAAAATATGGGCTTCAGATAGGAGGTCTGTTGTGCGCCATATCTGCAACGTTAGGTAGAAATTTGAATTTTGGCAGTTTGCCCCCCCCGGCTTCTGGCTGCAATACTGCTGGTATGGAAATGTTAGGTGTTTTCTAGGACATAATGTCCCCTGAGGACAGGGGGGACAGGTCCCCCTCTTTTTCAGAATCTTGTTGTCCCCCCACTTTCAATTTTTTTTTTTTTTTTTTAAACCTCAAACCGTTATCGCCACAAAGAAGCAGGAGACAGCCTGCCCCTACGGTCATGCGTGCTCATGTCCAGGAACGTTGCATGCACACTCCAAAAGTAACTCATTGACTGATAGCAGCTTTTAATGATAGAAGGAAACATATTAAACCAAACTATTTAAATCAGTATCTCCTACCTAAACCCAAGTTTGAGGTTGTCTTGACATCACAAAATAATACAAGTATAATAAGACTAATTATAGATTCATTTTATACAGCGCCAAATTTCAAATTGATTTACATCATTTAAACAAAAACAGGAAACTGACTAGAAAAAACAAAAGAACCAGCACAGACCAGAACAAAGAAATAAAACAGAGCAGAGAAATAAAATAAGGTAAATAAGTGGCTGCTCACTCTCTTGTGACTGGTAAAGACTCTTCCAAGCTCTTCTGTAGTGTACATGCATGTAGGCCATGGAGTGAGAGAGAAATATATGTCCCCATTAACACCATATCAGAGAAACTTGGAAAAGACACGTCCAACTGTCTACCATCATGTTATGCACTCACTGGCTGTGGCACAACAAATAGTTTGTACAGAGTAGGAAAGGTACATAGCACTGAAAGGTGGTGCTATGGGCATGGCATTATCACATGAATGGGTTCAGGGCAGGACTCTTATCATACATGTAAAGTCTGATGCATATTGGACAATGCACATTGAAGTTATTGGCATTTCATTTTTCATGGCGAAACGCTCAAAATAGCAGCCCTGCCACACCCACACCATGACTCCAAGACAAAAGTTTTTAATAACGTTTGATCCCAAATGGCTTAAGAGTACACGCAGCAATTTTCATGAGAATCCAATAAAATCCCCAGGAGGAGTTTGTTAAAGTACACATGGATGTCTTTAGAAGAGACCCTTATTAAAATTATGAAGTTTGGTAGGGATTAGATTACGTGTTGTTGACTAAAAAAACAATTTCCAGTGTGTTGGCGAAACATGCAAATGTGAAGCCTCACCATGGCCATGCTGTTAGAGGTATTACAGACCATTATAGAACTTTTGATCCTTAGGTTCTTTTCAAAATGTTGTGCAACTTTGAAGCAAATCAGATAACCCCAAAAAGGAGTACTGCATTCAAATAGGAACTCTAGAAATGACATCAAATTTATTAAATTAAAATTTTTTTAATTATTAAATCTAAGGTCATGGCACCAAGAGACTGTTTTTAAAGTGTCACCATTATGCACATGCCTACCAAATTTCAGATTTCTAGGTAAAACATGCTGTGGGGGCTGCTTTGTTTAACATTTGTAGGGACGCTATAGAGCCATTTTTGCCACCCCAACTTAACTTATATATAAAATAAAAGAATGCCTGTCTCTTGATATCTATGCAAACTTTCATGAGTTTGCAAGTATCTCTAGCACCTTGAAAAGAGCTTCCTGTTTCATGGCAAGGGATTGGTTGCCAACAATGTTTGATAAAATCTCAAAAGCCTCATAATAAAGCATCATCAAGGTTATACCTCTCTTTTCATTTGACAAGGATCTGTTTAACCATTTAGCAGGAGCACATGAAAATGTAAAATGTGTCACTCTCTGTCACCACTATATAAACAAAATAACTTTTGTTTAAAATTAGAATATGGATGCATTCAGGTAAGAACGCTTATCAAACACACGAAATCTGAGACAGATTGGACAATGTACACTAAAGAACAATTTTTAAATTAAATAACAATTTGATAGTTCATGGCGAACCATCAACATTCGCTGCGCGACCACTTAGACGCCAATTGATGAAAACTCCCCTTTTTCATTTTGGTGCATTATCAATATCTCAAGACCATTTTAGTTCGTATTTGAGGTGAAAATGTTGATCTTACAGAACAGATCATAAAGAACTACTTCCTGTTTGCTGGTGAAACATGGCAATTTGAAGCCTCACCACGGCCATGCCATCTGAGTTATTACAGACCTTTATACAGCTTTCAATCCTCAGGTCCTTTTCCTCAAGTTGTGCAACTTTGAAGTGGATTGGATTAACCTTCAAGGAGAGGTTCGATCAAATAGGACCCCTGAAAACGACAAAATCTCAACATTCAATTCAAAATGGCTGTCTTTCTATGGGTAGTAGAGTAGTGCTCCCAGAAGCTTATGTCTGGGCATAATACAACTACCTACCAAATTTGGTTTGTCTATGTGAAAGCAAAAAGGAGGGAGCTTTGCACGCAGGTGGCGCTATTGAGCCATTTTGCCATGCCTATGTTTGAAACCTATAATAACTTGCAATTTTCACCATTTTCATGTGTGTGCCAATTTTCACATGCTTTCAAGTATCCTAAGCACCTTTAAAATGTGAACAAAGTGGAAGTATATTTAAAAAAAGAGAAATATTAAAAGTCCTGTGGAAATCAATAAGGTCCTGGCACCACTCGGTGCTCAGACCCTAATTACTGCTTTATGGTGCACGGGCCATAATGATCCAGCTCAGGTTGTAACTTCAGTTTTAACCCAGCACAGTCTGCATAAGATGGCTCTTCTCGATGTGAGAGCTCTTTCAAACAAAAGAAATTATTTTACATGATTTTATTTCTTCTTCCAATGTGGATTTATGTTTTTAACTGTATATTGGTTACATCCTGGTGAACACAGCCAGCTTGCCAGATTGTGCCCCGTAGGCCACAACTGTTTCAGTCAGTCTAGGGATTGTGGTCGTAGCTGTGGCCTTGTCTCTGTTTTTAGGAAGCATTTCAAATGTAACCAAATTCCTTGCAATAGTTTTTCTTCCTTTGAAATGCTTATGTTTAAACGTAGTGGCCCACCCCCAGTCACTTTGGCAGTGATTTACCGCCCCTTAAACCAACTGGCTCTTTCTTGGTGGAGTTACCTTAATTTTTATATAGCCTAGGATTGTTCTCTGTGGTAATTTTAACATTAATGTGGATGAGCCATCTAATGTCCCTGCTACTGATTTTTTAAATATTACTAATTCTTTTAATTTTCATCATGTGTCTGGCCAAACTCATAACTATGGCCACACTCTAGACCTGGTATCTTGCCTAGGTCCAACATTATTATCAGTGGGCATAAAGAACTTGTTTGTTTCTGACCAATGCATCACTTTTAGCTGTGAACTGCAGGCTCCTTAAATGAGCACAGTGTCTTGAAATTCTGTGCTCAGTTCAACTCTGCCTGCAGTATGTTTCCTGGTCTGGATGTTGATCACCCACAACGTGATTCTCTCAGCCACTTCCCTCCTATTTATCTGCCTGAACTTAGAAAAACTACGTCTGAGGGTTTCCCCTAGTCCTCTTGACATACTATCTACAAAGTTTTTATTTGAGGTATTCAACTGTATTGATGCCCTGCATTTTTAACAGCTCTGTGTCTACTGGTTGTGTCCCAGCTTACTTTAAATCAGCTTGTGTTCAGCCTGTCATTAAGAAACATGAGCTTTAGACACATTGCTAAAATCAGTTTTAGAGATACTGAAACTGTCATACATGCTTTTATTTCTTCACGCATTGATTACTGCAACAACCTGTTCTCCTACCTCAACCACAAAACTTAAAACAACAGCATATTTTACAGAATTCAGCCGCTCAGCTTTTAACCAGAACCCAGGTGTACGACCACATCCCACTTGTTTTAGCATCTTTACACCAGCTGCCCGTTTGTTTTAGAATTGATTTTAAGATTTAGGGTCTCCATGACCTGGCTCCAGACTATATTCTAGACCTTTTAGTCCCCTATGAACATGGGCTTAGTCTGAGATCCGTGGCGCGGGGGGCTTCTTGCTCTCCATGACACCCAGTTGGGTGTGACAAAGCCTTTGACAACACGGCCCTGAAGCTCTAGAACCACCTGCCGAAGAATGTCAGGCTGTCTGAGTCAGTGTCTTCATTTAAGTCTGGTTGAAAAAAACCTACTTTTATCAGAAAGCTTATCCTGATTTTATTTGAGCAGCCCGTTTATTTTTATCGCTAATTCTTATCCTTTGCCATTTTTTCTTGATTTTTTTCTTGTATTTTATCTGTTATCTGGCACTTTACCTAAATCCTATTTTTTCTTTTTCTTTTTAGTGATTTTTTTTCACTTTGTGAGGAACTTTGTACTTTGATAATTGCTCTATAAATAAATTTTATTATTATATCACAAAAAAAAAAAAAAGATTGTGATTGTGGTACTGAAATGAGTTTATGAAACCGGAAAGAGGAGGAGTTGAGCCATGCATACTCTTATAAACGATGAAGGGCCACTGCCCGAAACGTTACAGCACGTGTGACTACCATTAAATAGACACGGGAGCTTTACTTCCAGTGTGCGGACTCTCTTCTTTCTTAATCTTATAAACTACACAGTTATTTTTGTACTTGATGAGGTTTTCCCAGTGGAGCAGTTTATACTTCTTCATAATATGGCAGTGATGGAAACTGAAAGGTTTCTTGTCTCACATTTGCTTGTTTGTATGATGATTCCAGTGGTAACATTGTTGTAGAATGTATATTAAACCGAATTATCAGACAGTATGTTATGTAGGAGAGGACCATTGAGAAGAAGTATACCTTGGCTGCTTCAGTTCCGGAAGTTTCTGATGAGCCTAAAAAGTTTTGATATTTATGGGAGGCATACACTGGAAGAAATTAGGGAAGGCTCATGCTTTTTTAATTGGAGTCAGAGGAGGGGTACACTGTTTTTTAATTTGGGTCCTCAGGAGGGTCATACAAATTTGAATCAATCAAACTTTGAATAGTTTTCTCCCCTGTATTCATAAAAGTATAGTGAGTTCCTTCAGCGACTCCCCTCTTGGCCAGACTGTTTGGTGTGATCCGGGGTGTCGTTTCTCTTTGGCTGTCCTGTCTGTCGATTTTTACGCTTGGCCTCTCCAGATAGTGGGCGTGTACAGTATCTAGCCAATCACAGGCTCTCTACTGGTATTCACCTTTTTCACTTGAGTCGTTGTAATTCCAAAATGAGGTTCGGGTTTGGCATGCACATAGATGTTTCACAGCAGAGCCACAACACCAGAGGCATCACCTCACCTGCACGGACATCGTCTTACTGCCGTGACCCTGGCTGTAATTCTTGCAAGAGGAGTGCGTCCTGTCAGAGTTCCACTGTTTTCCAGTCAATTCTAAAATCCATCACGAGTGGACAAAGTGATTCCCCTGGCATTGTTGCATTGCTATGAAATGTCTCTGCTTGCACTGCAGCTCTGTGCTAGTACGCAAGCTGCCACGAGCCAAACTTGGATAGACAGATGGCAACATGGCGACAGCTTGTGGTTTAAATGAATATGTCGTCCATATACACAGCAGTGGGTCACATTTATGAGTGTTATGGATGACTGATATATGACGGCAATACAGTTTTTGAGGATTGCTTACACACACACACATATTTTAAACTTGACACACAAGGAGAAAAATATCAGCCCAGATTTGCACAACTATACACACATTCTCACCCTCACACTTTTTGCAAAACACTACACAGTGTTTTGGAAAACACAAAGCACATTCTGCATTAGACACACCGTTCAGAACTGAAACCCTGTTTGTTTTAATGGCTGAACACAGACACTGAAACACCACACTCAATTAGCAATCACTTGAACTCAGAATGCACATGTAAAGACACGTGTAACCAATCAGAACACAGAAATCAGAGCTTGCACACCATAAATATGAGTCAGGTTTGTTCTTTGGTGCACAAAACGGTGGAGGAAAATATTGGAGAAAGAGGAGGAAGAGCAAGAGAAGAAATTGGAGAAAAAAAGAGGAGAAGAAGGAGGAGAAGAAGCAGGAGGAGAAAGAGGCAGAGCAGAGGTGGATGAGGAAGAGGTGAAGGAGGAAGAGGAGCAAGAGGACAAGGAGTCGACGATATTTCCCCCAACGTTTTTTGCCAGAGAGGACATTGCTTATGATGCTGATGAGGTGCTGTGGCCTGATCCTCATCACAGACAGGATGAACAGTAACTGCAGCACTGTATGCTACTGTACTGTGTTTTGTTTGTTTAAATTGTTTATGTCTTCTTCAGTTGAGTATTGAGAATTAACCAATTTTTGATTCCCCACTACATTTGTGTTCATTTTTAAAGCATGCTATAAATGAAAATGACATATAGTAATAATGCCTCTATAGTTAGTACGAATGATTAGAAAAGTAGAAATGTTCAAAGTGATTTAGATTTAGCACAGTGGTGTGCAGTTGGCGGTGGAAGTATTTACTTATTTGGTGTTTGTGTGTAAAGTTTTGTTGCAAAGGTATCATCTTAAGAAGAGTTTATATAGTTTTTAATGTAGTGTTCACTTTTGCAAGAAATGCAGAATGGTTTGTATTTTGTGTATCTGATTTTGGTTTTTGTGTGTGGAGTTTTGACAAACAGGGCCCCAGTTTCAGAAATTGTGTTTTTGCGATAGTGAAAAACTGTAAGAGTAAGGTTTGTTCTTTGGTGTACACAACAAAAGAGGACAAAACTGGAGGAAAAATTAGAGGAAGAGGCTTTTGAGGAGGGAGAGCAAGAGCAGAAAGAGGAAGAGGTATAGGAGGAAGATGAGCGAGAGTACACAGAGGAGAAGGAGTGTTTTGGCCTGATCCACATTGGAGACAGAGCAGACAGTAACCTCAGTACTGTATGTCATCTTTAGTTCAGTATTGAGAATAAAGAGGTTTTTTCCCCCCATTGCTTTTGTAGTCATATTTACAGCATGCTACAAATAAAAAATGTCATAGGCAGACATTATTATTAGTGTTTTTATGCTTAGCGTATAGTATTAGAAATGCAGAAATTGTAAAAGGAAAAAAAAAGAAGCGTTTTAGATTTAGTACAGCAGTGTGCAGTTGATAGTGGAAAGATCCATTTGTTTGGTATTTGTGTGTAAAATATAAATTCTTTTATATTTAAAAGAGTTTATATAGTTTTTGATGTAGTTCTTGCTTTCGCAAGAGATGTAAGATGTTTTGGATTTTATGTGCATGGTTTTCGTTTTTGTGCATTTTGACAAAAAGGACCCTAGTTTCAGGAACTGGGTGTAAGCAACCCTAAAAAAACTAATTCAGGAAAGTTACATTTTATTGACATTATTTGCACAGCTGCTGTATACTGCAATTATAAAAATGTGTACACAAACCAAAACTATTGAAGAAAAGAGATCAAACTGAGCAAAAAATATTACAACACTCTTTCACTCGTGAGAAGTATTGGCTATTAAACATGTGGTTGGGGAGGGTCGATCTTTTTTCTCCAATCACTTGAGGAGGGCCAAGAAAAAATATATTTTGGTTGAGGGAGGGTCACAGCCTTTTATTTCAGAGCGTTTAAAAATCCTCCAGTGAGCCCTCATTATAAATAACATATGGTCCCTAAACCGAATTTTCCTGTATCACTGACTCTCTTAATGTGGGTTTTGAAGCTGAGGTTTGAGTCCATGTGCTGTCCTAGATATTGGTATTCTGTGCAACTTCTAACCTCTCTCCAGAGATATAAATATCCTTTTGTTTATTTTGTGGTTGACCGTCCCAATAACTTTCTCTTATTGTCCTTCTTCTTTTGCAATGTTCTTGCCAACAACTAAAAACAAGTTGGACATTATTCCTGTCTCAGCCTCTTGCTCTGTAATTCTCTCTCTTCTTTCCTCTGTCAGCGTCCTCTTCTGTATCTTTGCATCTGTCAAATTGAGGCGGCAGAACCTGTCATTGCTGGGTTCCCTGGTTTTGGGTTTGTTGACCTTTTTGCCCTGCACCCCACAAGCATCCTCTATTAGGTCCTCCTTCACCTAATGGCTGTTTACAGCTCCTGTGATTTGTTGTAAAAGAAACACTCCCCAGTGCTCAGTGCAGTCAGCTAGCTACACAGCTAACAGAGTTAACAGCCACCCTCGTAGCGGTTACAGGTTACTTTGGATAACTGTCATAGAGTTGTTGCATAGCCGCCAGAGAAAATTATTGGTAAAAGCAGAAGGCATTTTGCCGATAAAATATGAGGGTTTTTATTTGTTTGTTTGTTTGTTTCTCAGTTTTTAGGGCTGTTGTAAATTTTTTAAAAAAAGTCTTGTTCGACTGACGTCTTATGTAAAAAAAAAACCCAACAAAAACTAAATCGACCTCAGTTCACCTGATAGCCTTATTACTCTCATTTAATTGTAAACAAACATGAAAAGCTTGTACTGGCAGTATATTAAATCCTTTTTTCGGCTAATTATTTTATACAGAAATGATAAAAACATACTTGGGGTTGGTTCATAGTTGGTTCAGCTATGCTTACTAAAGCACAATATCAATGACGACGTTTACATGCACACAATTATTATTATAACCTTTATTTAACCAGATAAAAGACCCATTGAGGTCGAGTCTTTCACAAGGGCGACCTGGCCAAGAAAGGCAGCAGCAGACGTCAAGGCATTTACAGCAAACAACAATTATAACAATAGATCAGCAACAATTATAACAATGGATCAGCAACAATTATAACAATGGATCAGCAACAATTATAACAATGGATCAGTAAAAAGTACAAACAATATTCTGCTTACTGAGCTTACCCAGTTATGGTAAGGCTACGGGCAGACCTTTTTACATGGACAACGACCAGCAATACCCGGCTCAAATTCCTGTATACATGAACCTCTGTAGCACCGCTATCCAGCCAAAGTACACATCCGTGCTTTGCCCCGGGAATAAGGGCTTAATTAGGTAATGCTTACAGGGTTAAAGTGTTTACGTGAGTCACAGTGTTACTGGAATACTTAAATACCCAGGTCAATAACCAGAATATTGTTTGCATGTAAACATGGTCAATGGTGATAAATCTTAATGTGCTGGCCTGCACTCTACCCCACAAAGTTCACTGGTTTTGGCTCTAGCTTATGGAATGCCATTTGCACAAATACTGTCACAGATATTTCAGGCATGTTAGCATGATCCATTCTTATGGATTATCATTACAAAACTTGACATATTAATCCCCATTTTCTTTTTATGCCCAATGATGGACCTTGAATCAAAGCACTCATACATATTTATGAGGAGTATTGCATCACTGATGTCCGACAACAAGGCGTTAGAATTAGAATAAAATGAGTTGCATAAAATTACCCTGAGGACACCCTTAGGCTGTTCTAAGGAAAACCCCTTTGATTTCTAAAGTTTTGCCCTCATTCCCTTATGTGTCACTAGAAGGTCCTTGGCAATTATTTTTTGTATAATTTGTCAAAGCTAGCTAGACAATGGCCGAATTCATGGTGATTGGGGAGGTTGAGGCGATACCAAGACATATCCTTGGTGAAAGGGAAAACCCACTGGACTCCTCTGGTGATGAACTTATTAAAGAGTAGGGGAAAGCTGGGACAGATAAAAGATAAATGTAATTTGAAAAGAGCACTTTACAGAAAGTAACTAATTTCAGTTGTGATCAACAACTCATGTGTTCTCTATGAATACCAGGTGCTATACTGGGTATAATTTGCTTTTTAACAGAGGTTGCGCTTTGTTTCATTTGTCCCAGTCGGAAAGGAAAGATGAAACACAGGGTGGGACAGAATAAACACAAAAGTATAAACTTTATTGTTTATGTTATTCTTGTTTTTATCAAATATATCTATGTACATCTGCATATGTAATTGTTGACATATTATGACCTTTATCCTAATTAAAAGATATTAAATTTAATTTCTAGAACATATGGCATAACAGTAAATGGCACACATCTGTTTGTTTTTCAGACCTGTGTAGGCCTATTAACACATTACATTTGCCTAAATTCCAGCCTTGAATCGAACTGAGTGATTTACAGTTGAATATACTTTAAAAACAGGTCAACAAGTAAATTGCACTTTTATTATTATCATACGCTTCATATGCTAATCACTTTTATTATTACAGTAGTATTCCTTGGTAGTGAGTATTACTTGAAGTAAATCGACGTGTTGTAACTGTTCTGCATTTAATTCATCCCAGCTCTCCCCTATTTGGTCTTTAAGTCTGACATAACACCTTTTCAAAATACCATACCCGATCCAAGCCCCTTCTTTTCTCTATGCTGCAGCACTGTGTCCTTCGTACTTTAAACAGAGCTGAGTGAAAAAATAACGATCAGACTTTCATTCTGTCGCTTTCCAAGTGATGAGAAAGACAAGAGGACATGGCTGCAGTTGATAAAGTACACTGAGTGAATGACGAAAAAGCTTTGGCTATTACAAGTGGGTGCTAAGGTTAGCTAGCCAACGTTAGCATCCATTCGTTTGAATGGATGCTAACGTATACATGTTTTCCTTGCTTTCCTTGACTGATGGGATGATAATCCCTATGTAACCAAGAGGACAACCAGTGGAACTGTTTCCTCTGAACCACGTCTCCTGAAGGATAGTGATGTCAGAGACTCTACTTGCACTAATTAACCCCTTAACGCCTATTGTCGTGAATTCGCCTCAAACCGTTGCTATTCAAAATACAGCTGAGATAGTGCATGTGTTCCACCAATGTCGGTTCAATCCTC
>JAPQLA010045416.1:0-11358 GCA_029822935.1 Naso vlamingii | reverse complement strand
GAGAAGTTTAAATTCATCACTCTAAAACTACACCCTCCTATGTAGCAGCAGCATGAGCTAAATCAGAATTTTGTTTTCACACTGCAAAATTACAATAAATTTATCTTTAATCTCTAATCTTAAATTTGGTATGAATGCCTCATGTAGTTATTAAATAATTTATGTTAATCCTATATTTAAGCATTTTTCTATGCACAAATGCTAAGAAATTAGGTTCGCTTACTGTAACTTTCAGGCATATAATTCTCATACATTGGAAAATTTGTAACTGGTTGTTAACTGAAACCAGTTCTGGATTTTCATCCCTAGAGATGATAATAATGAACACTGAGTAACTGCGCAATCTGGACACAAAGATCTGAATGCATAATTTTACAGTTATGTGGAAGTTATTCCTAACTAACCACTTACTCCACAGAGAAACTAAAATTAAAATCAAAATTATTGGCATAAAAAATAGGCATTAATAATAATATCGATAGCTTTGTATTGCTGTATATTTGAGTGATAAAGATGATGAAAGATAATCTATGACAAGAGAATGCTTTTTTCAACTTGCATTTATTTTTTTTAATCATTATAGATATATACAATAGTCACTGTCACTGTGTATCACAGAGTGAGATAAAACAATGCTGATTGAGCCTATGGCCACTGATGAAAGCACTTGTATTTGCAGCACTATCGAGTTCTGAGATCTGGGTATCCGTGGCAACATTCCCTCAGCGGAGCACAGTTAGTGACGCCTTTTACCTCAGTTAGCAGTGGTTGGTCTGCCAAGAGAGTAGGTGGAGCTAATGCCACAGGCTCACTGTGAGTTACAATGGCAGATCAATGCATGAAGAAAATACAGCGTTCAGGTGACAGCAGCCCAAGTACAAGAACAACTCCAAAGAAAAACGAACAATACCACACAAATCTTTGAGATTACCAATTTAAAAATTGCATTGACAATATATTGAAAAAGATACACAAAAGAATAAACTCAATGCTCAGATACTAGCAATCATGAAGCTACTACATAGTTAAAACAAGCAGTGATTTGTAACTACTGAATAATCAGGAGATACACTGAAGGATTGTATCGTACATTGTGAGCAAGTGGCAGCACACTGTTTGTGGCGTAGAATAATTAACATAACAAATTTCCTCTTTTTCAGGTTGCTAACGTTGTAAAACATCATGAAACAGAAATAATATCATGAGACAGAAACAGCAGTAGCCTACATCTTTGGCTGATCATCCATCATGAATAGAAAGAAATGAAAGTGCAAAGCCCAGAGTCATTATATATATATATTAAAGTTATTTTGGTTTTTGCTGTCATGGATTTTGCACCCTGCCCCGTGTGATGTCATTTTTTGTGAGGAAGATTGGTATTTTGCTCAAGAAAGTAGGTGGATTGGTGTCTTACTTTTTTGTATCAGAGCTGAAATTATTTTAGGTAACTTTTGCACAACTATAGGAGAGGACACAGTAAACTAAGGTAGTGGTTCATTTGTTTTTTCGTGACGGGTATAGGGAGAATCAAGATTTGAAAGTCACGGTTGGCTACTGCGTTACATAGCAGTGGAATGTGAACTAGGTAGCAGTGCAATGGGAATTTTCAACTGCACCTATACTAAAATGTGAAATTGTGCCTCTGATTTTCAATGTGGGTTAATTTAATTCCACATTTTTCCATCCTAGCGCTCTTCCCAATGCCCAAGTGAAGGGATGGATGTGATGATGCTTTCAAGCTCATCTAAGACTTTCTGCAAGTCGTCTGCTGCCTTCCTGACTGATTGAACAAATTTCATGATCTCAGATCTAATGGCGGTAGTGTTTTTTTGGGAAGACTGGTGTGAAGGGATCTCCTGCTGCGATGAAATGGGCACCAGTGCACTATTGTCAGAGGTAGACCCAAAGTCACTGGTGTCAGCCTCAGGCACTGACTCTGAAGAAGTGGTGCCTCTTGCCACTGCTGTTTTTGCCTGTCTAATGTGGTGTATCTCTTTTGCATCCATGGCAATGAAGAAGATATCTGCTGCCAAAAATAATCCAGAGAGCACACCTGTTGCTGCCTCTGCAATACGTACTACCCTGGATGTTTGTGCTGCAATCCTGCCAATGTTCATCACCTGAAGAAGTCGAACCAGTTCAGCAATGCCGCCAAGGCTCCTCCCTGCCCTGAGACCAATCCTCATCAGGTTATTTTCATCAGAGTTGTGATCCTGAGTGTCAGGCGTTGTAGCCCTGCTGCTGATATTCTGTAAGCTGTCATTTATTTCCTGAAGCCAGGTGACAACTGCCTTGATTTTCTCTTCGAACTCTTTAATGATGCTTCGCACAGCTCCGCGATCAGAAGACTCGTTGACCATTTTAGTGATATTTGAGACACCAGCAGCTGCCCCACCAAGTGAAGCCACCCCTATTCCAACCCCAGTGACAATCAGAGAGGTTCCCAAAGTGAAGGGGCTCAGTATTAGGCCCACTATAGATGTAATCCCCCCCGCTGCTCCAATCACTCCTCCCGCAAGACTGCCAATTGTGCCGCCCTGATGCACATGTTCCAAACCATCTGCCAGTTTCCTTAGGTCCTTCACTTTGATCTTGAGTTTCTCCACAGTTTCTTTACACTGTCAAAAAAGCAAATACATTGTCAGAGGGAATCTAGGTATCTAGAAACAGCTATTTGATTAAGAGCCAGTTACAGCAACATAAAAAATCATGCTTTTGTTCTCTAGAGGTTCTTCTAACTTTCCTGAAGTGATGTATAGGTGTACTCTCGGACCCAAAGATGCCACTATTTGGTGTTGCTTTACAGTGTGTGTGTGTGTGTGTATATACATCTATGTATATCTCTATCTATCTATCTATCTCTATCTATCTATCTATCTATCTATCTATCTATCTATATATATATATATATATATATATATATATATATATATAATTTCAATACTCTAATTTCAGTACGTTTAATATCTTATGAATGAGTAATTGATAAATTTTTTCTTAACGTAACAAAATAAATACGGGAGGTTCATGTCCGACAGGAAACACGAGTGGAAACAATGTTAACCAAGCAAATAGTATTGACTTAACTTTGGTTCCGCTAGTATATCCAGTCAGATACGGGCTTCAACGACATGACCTACTATTTACTAAATAATGTTAGTAGGTGTATGGCTGTCAGAGAACATTACTATCTCATTCTTTCACAGTAGTAATAGCCTCCTTGTTGACACGTTGCAAATCAGCCCTCATTTCTGCTGCGCTTTACTTGTTCGTCTTTCCTTCTCTGTTGCTGTTGTTCACCGTGATAGTGGTTTGAACTCCAGCTCAAAAAAATGCCATTAGCTCTCAGAAGCCTTCTCCTTCCATAAACTTAATGGTAGCAAACTCCAGTCACTATTTTTGCTATTAGCAGGCTAATCTTGTTGCTCTGTTTTCATCACACAGCGCTTGCTGATAGGGCCAGCAAAAGATGTGATGCAAGGCTGTCTGGTGGCTGTCGCCACTGGTTTCTCATTGTGCTTTAATGTGGTTAAGCATCGAACCAGTATTTCTATGATATGCAAGTTCAACGCAACATTTCTTGCACTGCATGTTATCGTCATCCTTTTTGTCAAAGTATCACTCTTCCTGGCTGCAGATGACATGGTGCATGTAACGAAACCTGAGTTGAACTGCTGTAACCAAAAACATGTGTGCACGTGTGTGAGTAGCAAATTGTCACTCGAATAATGACATCAATAATGAGCAGTCGAGTACTCGAGTAATCATACCCATCCAATATATATATAGATAGATAGATAGATAGATAGATAGATAGATAGATAGATGGATACACAAATTTTGAATCATGCTTAGGGTGAAATTTGGGGTGCCTGGTTAGATGCAGCTGACCTCTAGGTTAATGCATAATAACAGAAGCTTGCGGCAAGGCAAAGTTAACATTGGGCATATTTAATCTTTTTTTGGGAAAATGTTTTTAGTACTGTTTTTACAGAAGGGTCATACCTTTTGTGAGAGGCAGTCAATGATAAAAGGATGCTGCAGGATCTCACTGGCTGATGGTCTTAATTGGGGCTCTTTATTGAAAATCTCACTCAGTAGTTTCCAAAGCTCTGGTTTGAAACCCCTTGGTTCGAGATTTGGGTAAGGACCACTAATTATCTTGGGTATGAGCATCACTGGAGTCTGTGCTGTGAACTGCAGGACAATTATTGTTAGGAATCACTTAATAATAACAATAATAATAATAACAACAACAACAACAACAACAACAACAACAAAACAACAACAACAACAACAACAATAATAATAATAATAATAATAATAATTATTATTATTATTATATGGAATTATGTTGAAAAGCAATAAGACAGAGTTCTTCAAATAACTATAGCCTTTATGTTCTAGTTTCTCGCCTATAACAAAATTTTACAAAGTTATACCAAAGAAATTAAAAATTTAGTTACATTTGCCAAATAGGGAAAAGTTTTACTTGTGTACTTGCTGTTCTGCCATTCATTATCTGCAACAATATGGAAAGAGCATTTCCCAACATCAGTATTTTGTATCGTATTTACCAAACACTACCAGTAACCAGTGCAAATGCGGAACGCAGTTTCAGCCGCCTGAACTTAATAAAAAACTATCTCCGGGCGTGAATGGACGAGGCCAGACTTTCAAACCTCACCGTATTATCCACAGAGAGGGATATCTCTCTCGATAAGAACAAGGTGGCTGAAAGGAGAGCCTGAGAGGAGCATGGCACTGTAATATCTGGAAACATTACTGCACACAGTTGTGGAACACGTTCGAGTTTGGCATGTTCAAACGAGTTTTTGGATACTGGACATTTTGGACGTTGGACATTTCATGGTTTTTTTGGATTGGACTCTTTTTGTCATTTTTCCTGGATTGGATTCACACTGCCCGCCGCTGGAGGAAATCATCACTGGTAAGTTGTTTCCTATTCATCATTTATGATGACATACTGTAGGCTCGTCACAGATGTTGGCTGTGTGGCGTTTTTTATAGAGTGCGTTGTTTGTTGCTGGCCACCATGTCTGCTTGATTACTGTATCAAGGCCATACATCGCTTGCATACTCATGGTTTGTTGTTGTGTGTGGGTTTATTATATGTGATTGGTGGTGTAGGCTATACGGCTGTGTGGCTGTACGAACGTCCAACGTCACTGAATGTCAAAGAGCAGCAGGTCATGATAAATTCATGGCACTGTCCCAGGTGCTGAAATCACCCCATTGCAATCTTCATTCGCTCCGTTCTGTCCTTGTGTCTCCATAAATTTGCCCAGCCAATCGGCTATAAAGGCCCACTACAGGTCCCCGCCCCCTCTGCAATGAGCCACTTGCTCTGCGCCTGGGCGTGCAATATGACAATAGTAGATGGTGAATGATTAGAATGTGTCCACGATCCACCATTACATCGAGACTTCCATGTCTGATTCAGCATCTGGACGTCAGGGACAATTGTGATGTCAGTGATGTCAGGAGAATGTCACGACACAGCATCACAAATGCAGTTTACTGACAACAGCCTCTATAAAGTCTTTAAATATGTTGGTGTGTCGATTCTTCAGATGTTCTGCAGCACCTCTTGCATATGAGCTTGCTTGTATCTTTCGGTTTTTCATGTTTGTATGCCTCCATTGCAAAGTACTTCTGAACAGCCCTCTTGCTGTTTTCTTTCTGCGAAAGTCAGTTACAGAGGTTCTGTGGCACTTGCCCTCTACAAACTATAATAAACTAAAGAAGCGGGAGCAGAAACAGCAGTGTTTGCTAGTGAGGGGAGCGGGGCTATGAGGGCGTCAATCAACTAGTTGTTAGAGGGAAGAGCAGCTTCTATCTTTAGTGCAGAAATTAAATATTGGAACTTTTTTATAGTCAATATTAATATGTATTAAGAAAATAATTTCATCACTTGAATTTTACAAGAGAACACATAGGCCATTTGTGTAGGTGTCTTTAATCTCATCCAAGTCTTGATTATGTAAACCTTTGATGACATGCAAACCTGTTGGTTACTTACCGCTCGTTGTTTAGTACAGAGCTCATAGAGAATGCAGCCCACTGACCAAATGTCACTAAAAGTAGAGCAGATATGTGTTATTATTACTATTAGTAGTAGCAGTAGTAGTAGTAGTAGTGTAGTAGTTGTAGTAGTTGCAGATAGGATCAGTAGTCCAGATCCACAAAAGCACTGTACTGCTTTTGCGACTGCTAAACCTGTGCAAATGAGAAAAAAAATAGCGTGCAATCCACAAAGCATGCGCAAAGGGTCAAATGCTCCCTAACTGCACACAAACTGTACTGCCACTCCCAGCTGGGCCTGTCCCATTTGCATGCATATGAGTTAGGAAATACTCAAAAATTTTGTGCAAAATTTCCCCCTTCCTATGCAAATAAGAACTGTTGCAGTTACCATTGAATTCACAAAGACCAGTGCTAATTGCCACAGGCAGTTACAGTAGTGCTATTTAACACCAGTGAGACCCGTGTATTAACTTCGTGCAATTTCTCCCTCATTATCTCTCTCTTAAAGCTTGTGAGCTTTGAATGATATTGGTCAAAATCTACAGTCAGAGGGGGAATCAAGTGGGTTGTGAGCTAATATCGGATTTTGAAATGAAACAGGTCTGATGGAGCTCAGGATTCATCCATATTGACTGCCTCTATTACAAACAATTTTACATATAAACCTGGGATTTGTGTGTAACAGTTGACCTGTGGGGGTGTAAAGCAATATACAGAACATTAATTACCATCAAATCCTGACCAGTCCTCTAAAAGAAACAACTGCGGCATTTACTGAATGCATTTTACTGTTACTCTAGCTTTGTGCAGATATGTGATGTCAAACATCCTGGTCAGATTCCAATAAATGTGCTACAACCTGTGATTTTCTTTTTTTTTTTTCAGTGTTTACCGTCATCATTTGTTTACCTTTGTTTATACAGCACCCCTTAAGGCTGTCTCTCTGACATTATAGGCTTTTTCTTTGATGACAGCTGTTTAGTCAGGATACGTAATGTCTTATTTAGCACTCTTTCTATGGATGTTATGAGACAAAGTATTTTAACTTGTTACTGTCACTGTGTAACTATTAGCTTTTCTGTTTCAACAATGTAAGTAAAACTAGAACTACCACCTGGCAGTTATATGCCTCCACGCAACATGCAGTTGGTGGACAGTCAGTACAATGTGGTCTGGAAGAAAGAGTGGCTGGTGTTTGTGGTGGTGTTGGCTGTTTTGTGGTCTAGATGCCTTGTTTGTAACAAATGTAGGACTGAAGAGCTATAGTATAAACCAAAGGAAGTTGTGGGCATTGGTAGTGCTGGTAATGAAATACAGGAAGCAAGTGGTCAAATGGAGGTGGTGAAGACTGCTGTCATATGAATCTTGCAGAATGTACAGCCAGGTCACTTTCTTCACTCACTGCACATATGAAGATTCAGAGAGGAGAGTACTTTGCTGCAGTAGCTGCATCCTAATCAGACAAGATAAGACAACCACACAAACAACTCTGTATTTATCCCTAAAGACTGGACCTTTGTGTCAAACTGGAACAAATTCCATCGAGGCATTCCAGAAATATTTACAAGCTAAGTATAAACATCTGGCTGCGGTGACCTTGCCCTTTGACCTGTGTCCTCCAAAATCTAAACAGGTCATCCTTGAGTCCAAATGGACCTTTGTACCAAATTGGAAGAAATTCCCTCAAGGCATTCTTGAGGTATCGCATTCATAGAATAGGAGGTCCAAGTGACCTCTGACCTCCAAAATCTAATCAGGTAATTCTTGAGTCCAAGTGGACCTTTATACCAAATTTAAAGAATGTACCTCAAGGCGTTTCCGAGATATTATGTTCTCAAACATGGCCCAGACAAACCTGACGTCACAGTGACCTTTGACCGCCAAAATCTAATCAGTTCATCCTTGAGTGATGGTGAACACTTGTGCAGAAGAAAATCCCTCAAAGTGTCCTTGAGATTTTGCGTTCACAAGAAATCCGGATGGATTACGTATGGACGGACGACCCGAAAACATAATGCCTCTGGCTCTAGCTATCACCAGCGGGGAGGCATTATAAAAACAAGTATAAAGGCTGTAATTCAACCATGCAATGGTTTAAAACAGTGGTGAGTACGAGAAAGTATAATTGAAACATTTCATTTTGTTGTGATATCAGTAGAAGAAAAATCTGCAAGACGCTTTACTTTTTAATGGGAATATCAGATGCCATGGCCCAAAGCTAGTAATGGTGACAATGAAAAACAAAAGCAGTCATTTCATCTATGAACCTGTGTGGTTATTGTTAAGCTAAATTGCCTTTTTTCCCAAAGGTTCTTGTTGTTAAGCAATGTTTTATATGAATGAGCTGAATAAGAGTACACTTTACTGTACTTAAATAGTTACACTTACTCAGTTATTTATGTGTTGTTTTTATATTTAAAAAACAGAAAAGAAAGAGTGGCAGTTTCCTAACTATGGGTTTATGCTGACTTATTGATCCCAGCCTTAACCAAGAAGAGTTGTGTGGGCCCATGAGGTCATTGTTAGATAAATTTCTTGTTTTGGTAAAAGCGTCTTTACCTTTTAGCATCATAGGTGCCCTCTGTGAAGACTTCAGGTGCCAGAAAATGTATGGTTTCCAACTGATTCAATTCAGTGGTTGACTCCATGTTACTTGAACTGTATTAAAAAACAAGAAGAAAAAAGTGTATTGATTGTACAGTGAAAATGGAATTTATTGATTATATACAAGGTGTGATCAAAGCTTCTGAGATGGTTCCTGTTGTGCACAAATGGAGTTCTGCAGAGTAATATATACAGTATGTAGCAAAAAATAACAATATTTATGATGATTTAGAAAAAATACTTAAAACTAGTATATTGGTGACTGCAGCTTGCAGGCAGCAGCACGGGCAACATGTCTATCACAGATACATAAGGTTGTAGTCCATTTTATTTAAAGTAAAGATATTAAACTTGGCCTACTGGTTAAAAAATTCAAAAATACAATACATTAGGCTTAATTGTAGAGTACATCATGCATGGGTAATTCTGAGTACATTTCCAAATGTTTCAAAATAAACTTAATAACATGTCATTGGAAACAAATCTAAAATGTCAACACATTAAAACATCACTGAAATCAAAATACTGAGTGAAGTTTAGAAAGAATGACGAACATCGTTCAGTCCTCCTCTCTCTGTCCTCCTGTACTGCTCATGTGAGCCCGTACTGCTGCTTGGAGGAGGAGCTGGTTGTCTCAGTCAGCAGCAGTATACAAGAGTTTGACAGATTTTGTGTAAACTAAGCTAAATGCTTGAACAACATACAGACAGCTTTCTTTTAGCTTCCTTGTAACAATCACCTGTTAGCTGCTTAGCTAGCCTGCTTTGCTTGTGACTGTGGACAGATTTTTTACTACTGTTTACTTTTTACTTGTGAAGGTTTTATTACACTTTACTGACTTACAGTAACATCAAGCATAGTTCACGTCAACTTGGGTAATTTTTAGGTTATCTTTCTCTTCACTGCTCCTCTGTGATGCCCCTTACAGGCTCCATGTTAAGGTTTTTTTAATACTTGCCCCACAGGGCAAGTACTTCTCAAATCTACTTGCACCATCTAAATTCCTACTTGTCCTGTCCAAGCGATATCATTGTTTCTATCACATATATCTTTGTTCATACATGCAGTGAAAAGGATGAAGCAGCAGACCTGTGCCAGGTATCACACGATCAGGTGATACTGGTCATGTGACCTAGGCCTCTGGCCTATTTAAAATGGTGACTTTATATTGTTTGTTAAGTCTGAAGAAGAACATGTCTTCGAAACGTCAATTTTCCTGTGAGTATCTCAACAAAAACCTACTAAGGGAGCTGAAGTGTGCGGACCTTCCTCTGTTTCATCTTTACTTGCCTCAGTCCATTGGGCTGCCTTTAACGTTGGACCCTGCCTTGTGTCTTGTGTGCGCGGAAGCGTGCGTGTGTGTATGTGTGCATCGCTGACACGAAACAAGCCTAAGATGTGTGTATATATATATGGTGTAAAGTATAAAGCATTACATTACCTTTCATGGATTTTTCCAAGTTCACTCAAGCAAACTGTTCCAAATTCAGTAAGGAACACATTCTGTAAAAAGAAAAATGTTAGTACCCTTATTTAAATTAGACCAAGTTAAGGTACTTTTATTTTCAGTTTTTAAATAAGTTTATATTTGACAACCCAAGAGCCAATTTGTTTTATTTTTATTGACAAACAATAAAATAAAGTTAAATTGGAATGATTAAATACCATATCATTACAAAGTACGACACGACAGTTATTGGCCCAGTGTTGCAAAATCTGAGGTCATTTTTATGTGCAGATCACAAAATTCTAGCCGATAAATAAAGCCAATAATTCAAAGCCAAGATTGCTTTCATTGATGACTCGGCATGCTGCTGTTGCGCTTGTGAAGCAAAACTACTGTGCCTGCCTATAGAGCCATGCAGTTGCGGTGGAGAAAAATAACATGTCATGAGTTTGCATTTTTTCACAATTTCAGAAGTGTTTGTTGTTGTTAAATGAAAGTTATGTCAGATTTGGTCTGAGCTATGGAATATTAAATTATCCCTCCAGGTGTGCATTGATACAGGTTATCTTCTGTTTAAAATATAAAAATGTGCATTATATTGATATATGAATATGAATGTGAATATGTGAATATACTGATATTATAATATCAGTTTAAAAAAAATCATTATCATGCATCCCTAATCATTGATACGTTTTTTAAAAGCCAAGATAATAATTTTTAAAAGCTAATTGAACAAATTCTGTGAAACCAAAAAATTGTTTCATCATTGAAATTAGTACCTCTGGCGTCAGATGTTTGTGAAGCAGGCCTTTTTCATGAATGGTTTTCAGGGCCAGACAGATCTCAACAAACCAGCTCAGTGCCTAGAAAACAAATTACAAAACAACAGTAGATACTGCAGAGTATGTGCACAAACTGCCTGGCTTGCAGTATATATCGCTCATGTAAGCTGAAAAAGTTTTTGACGTTCATTAAAATGGCACTACTTCAATCTTAGTGGACGCCAAGGTCGCCACCCCTTTTGGGGAAAATATTTTAGTGTGAGAAAACTGCTGTGAAAAGGAATTCTTCGTTGTTTATTTCAAAATGCGCATCAAAATACGTTAATGGAAACCTAGCTATTGTCAGCGTGGTAAATAGTCGCTCTCTGGTCTATATCAGGGAAAAGGTGAGTCAAGCATCACTAGAGGTCTGTTTCTCCACCTGACTCCTGAGGAGAGCAATATATGTACACCTGATTGTTGAGCCATATCCCA
>JAPQLA010045405.1:0-11358 GCA_029822935.1 Naso vlamingii | reverse complement strand
TTGGGGGAGTTGACTGTAATCCCAGTCAGGATTCTGTCCAGTGGGTGATGGTATAACTCCTTCAGGCAAATTTGTGATTAATGGGTTATATAAATGAAACTGACTTGACTCACAAAGTAAATATTTCTGAAAAATATCAGGTTTTTAGACACCCACAAACTAACTGACATTTAAAAAGCAAACAAACAAACAAAAAAACTGTGACTAGGTGATGTTATTCTACTACAGGAGTATTGGCCACTCTCTGGTTTTGCTGTTTGGACTACAGACCCAACGGGAATTTCGAGGCTGTAACCAGGTTGCACGGATGAGACACAGCAGCTGGAAAGTGGAGTGTTATTCGGGGCCCAATGCGAAATGTTTGTTTCATGCTGTTTGAATACACCTTCAAAATAAAATGTCCTGAAATTGGAAAGGTATAAAGAAACAAACAAGATCCACGGATAGACGTGTTTCTGTATGAGAAGGTATTATTGTGTGTCATGTGTTGTGTATTTATTTATTGTGTGACAAAAGGAACGGTAAAGAGGAACAAATAAAAATAAAGAGAAGAAAGACTACTACCACTGTAATAATATTAATAATAATAATAATAATGGTGAAAAAATAGGTACATGCACAGACACACATGCACAGTATAATAATAGTAAAAGGAACTTGACTCAAGAAGCAGGTTAGGGGAGAGGGTCCAATAAGTGAGTAAGGGGGGGCGGGGGGGGGGTGTTTTTTCCTCCTAAGGAGTCAAATTTCCCAACTCAGTGGGTCTGAGAGTCACTCAGCTCAGAACTGAGAGAAGCTTTGTACTGAGAGAGAGAGAGAGAGAGAGAGCGCAGCAGTGACTTCAGGTCTGCATACTGAGGCAGAGGGACCGCAGAGTTTGCTGGAATTTCATCACATACGTGCACTTGGAGATCACTTCTAAACCTGGATCTTAATTCATTTACACGCTGAGATGTTTCAAGGGTGAGATCATTTAAGATTACTTCAACAGTTTCTACATGTAAAAGAAAGCTGAGTAGATTTTAATCCTTTTAACCAACATTTCATGTCTTCACTTCAGTTGTACCTCAGGGTAGACCTGTGATGTAGTAACACTTCATCTATGTGCAAACAGCTCTACATTGTTACACATTTCACTTGCAATTTTCAACACTGCTGCAACATTTTTGGATACAATTTTAAAAAGATTTAAAGAATACTTTACAAAACACAGCTTACATAATGTGACTGATGTGTCTCCTCAGGTGGGCTCTTGCCCTGAATCTCGTCCTGCTGTGCTGGCTGGCCGATGCCCTGCAGGTTTTAGAAGGTAAGATCCATGCTGTTAAAGCTCTTTCCCTTCGTCGCAAAGTAAAGAAATAATACAGCTGGAATGGATCCATGAGAGTAGAATAAGATGCCTTAAATTAGTTTTCATTGACCCAACAGATGCATCATTATGGGTGTGAAATTTAGCTCTTTCATATGTTGATCATATAATCACAACTAATATTTGAATCTCCCTGGAAAGACACAATCAAATCAAATGCAACTGAGTCTATGATATTCACATTCCTGTATTTTGGGTGATTTTCTTAATTTGACTAGATGATACCTTACCTTGCCTCTGATCACTGCCAGCGTATCATTTGAGAGGCAGTAAACTGATTCTCATCAAATTAAGAATATTTGTCACCTTGGGGCAGTTTACATCAGATTCTATTTCAAGATAAAAGCGTAATTGTTGAGTGTATATACTGTAGAATCACCAGGCTAAATTCTTATGTTATGCAGTAGTTTCTTATGTGATTGCTTCAGAAAAGCAGCACAGGTCAGTCTATTCATGATTTAATTAAATATGAAGAATTTTCAGTGTAATGTCTGCATGTGTTATAGTTTAAATCATTAAAGAAAATCAGAAAACATAGATCCTCCACAAAACTGTATCACAGTTCATGTCAACAGAATATTGCTTCATTAATTTTTTCATGTACATCTTTGATTATGGAGTTAACCTTTATAAACAGAATCATTAAAAAAAATCCCTGACCTTCACAATGTATTCAATGTTGTGTCACAAGATCAGCACAAATGTACGTATATTTCTCTAAGGCAGAAAACATGAAAAGTTTTCTCTACATTTTAAAACACTGTGTGAGTAGAGCTGTAATATGAATGGTATCTGAAGAGTTTGGAAATTTTTTTAAAAAATAACCTCTTCAAAACCAGATGCACAAATGACAGACTATAAGGACTAAAAGAAATTATCAATGCTTTTGTTTGCTTTAAAGGGATAGTTCAGTATTTTTTAAGTGAGGTTGTATAAATTGCTTATGCACAGTTGGTCTATGACCTTCTGCAGGTGGCGATCAGCCGTGTCACTTTTAGGAGACAGGGGAAGATATCTGAATCGTAAGTCAGCATTGTACTGTGGCAGATGGGGTCAGCAGAAAAACGGTTTTAGCCACATATATAAATGCTTACCTAAAAAAACAATATCCGTTCAATTACGTTTTTTTTCACTGTGTAAGCTCGCTGCCAGACAGCCATTTATTTTGGCACTATTTTCTTTACCGTAATCCCTCTGTATATCACTACACCCACTCATGTAGTGAATGTAATAAACTCAACGTAATAAATAGCTGTCTGGCGGCAAATTAAAACAGGTAAAAATCCTGAATTTAGCATACAGTTGAATGGATAATAACTTTTTAGGCAAGCATTTATGTATGTGGCTAAAAAACATTTTTCTGCTGACCCCATCTGCAACAGTACAATGCTGACTTTCAATTCAACAATTTTATCCCCCTTCTCCTAAAAGTGACACCACTGATCGCCATCTGCAGAAGGCATAAGTACCTTTTACAGCCCCACTTCAAAAATACTGAACTATCCCTTTAATGTAAGCTAAAAACATTACTTACTTTAGCTAGCATACTATGCTACCAAAGCCAGCATTTGCTTTAAGGCGAGGAGCACCTCCTTACTACATTATTTCAGAGGGTCATCACAAGATTCTCCTTGTCAGAAGAAGTGAGGCTGAAGCACTTAAAGTCTGCCACAGACAGAGACTTCAAACTTTTAAGCTATAGTCGATCAAATCGTAAGATGGCTGAGGACTTTGGTAAGAGTATGGCTTAATCCACACTACGCATAACTTTTGTCATGTTTGTACTCTAGCTGCTCACTCCTTTTTGGCTTGAAAACCAGTTGCATTACAGTCTGAACAAGCAGAAACAAATAATTTTGAAAATATTGATGAGGACACTGACATTCACTCCCTGATGACTTTTATCAGTCGTGATGAGTTCTTCTCTGATGCCTCACGCCCATATCACGTGAAAACAAAGAGGCTTACAATGTAGGTGTGTCGCTATTGGATAGATGTGACAATTGATGCGAACAGCTGATATTTTAATTGACAACCCAAACAAATACAGTAAAGAAATTGTGTGTGAACATCTGTGAGAGAAACAAAATGTGGGCATAAACATGCAAAAAAATGATTTATTTACTGAACTATTTATTTATAATTTTTTATCAAAGTTGTGTTAATTTTTCCCTTTGATCTTTGAAACACATAGAGGTAATGTTTGTTTTGTCTCTAATAATACGGCTGTATTTTAAAAAACACAAAGCACTAAATGTTCTAAACTAAAAACTAATTTGACTCAGAGGGCTGTACACATACAGAAAGTTGATTAACTCAACTGTCTTCAGTCATGTTGACTTTTACACACTCTTTTAGCACTAGAATTAAATAAATGATAAGGTTTAAGGAAGGACAGCTGAGCAGACCTCCAGTTTTTGTGGGGTAGTGGCTAAAGAGATGCATTCAATTTTACCCAGTCAGGTTTTAAAGTCAGACCAAAAGGATGCAGCACAATGCCACAGACCTCAGGCAAAATGCTCCATCTTATGCAGTCATGGCCTTTGAGCATGATTGTTGGACTTGAATTTCATCAGTTATCCCTTCCTCTTTCGCAGATGATAACAAGACACGTAATGTGGGTCAGTCTCCCTTTACATTTCCATGTTCACACCTCTGTCTGTTGCTGTGTGCTGTGGTTTTCATTCAGTTTACTCCCTCCTGTGAGGCTCCTCATACAGCTCCACAGGAGAGAGATAGTTTGTTTATTTGGCAATAGACCGGACTTCCTCTGCCCTCTTAATCCTATGTGTGTTCATGTGTGTGTGTGTGTGTGTGTGTGTGTGTAGTGAGGTAGTTGGATGTGGCAGACGAGTCAAACGCTACACCAGGGTGAGAAAAGAAGTGTTTAGTTTGTATGATAATGGTGTGAGGGGTTTCATCTGCACTGCACTTGCTATTTGTGTGTTTGAGGAAACCAGGGAGGTCATCGAGGGCTGGTTCACACTGAGCTTTGAAGTGGGACGTTGAGAACACACTTGTCCCTGTGCCAGTTTAATGTCAGGATGGGTACGTGTGTGCACGGGTGATTTTTGACAATAGATGAGAAAAATACTCCTCTATTCTGACAGAAAGTCAGAAAGAACAAATTCAGAATCCAGTGTTTCTGCAGGAAGGAGTTATTTCTTATTAATAGACTGAACAAAGTTGATCACGCTGTGAACTGCCACAGGTTTAATTGTTGGAGAGGCTGTCTTGTGACACAGTAAGAATATGTTTCATTAGCAAAACCAGCTTGGAGTATCAGTGTTATGACTGTTCCCTTTAGCAAAACTCCTAAGCCTCAAACTGCTGAGCTTTAGCTATAGGTCAACATTTTTTAGCATTAACTGTTATTAATTTTAAATTATTTTAATAACATTAACTTCTTGCAGAGAGAAAAGGAATTTTCTGCACACTTAGATTCATGCAAATATCATTTTATCATTCTAAATGATATTTGCACGGATCTAAGTGTGCAGAGAATTTCTCTCCTCTCTCCAAATTGTCTTTTTGCAGTGGATCGAACCTTTTTGTTTGATCCACACATCAAAACACTTTTTTGGTCCTGCTTCTATCATTTAAGATCTATTTCTAGAATTAAATCTGTACTATCACGTGCAGACCTGGAAGGAGTTATTCATGCATTCACTTTCGCTCGATTAGATTACTGTAACTCACTCTTGTCCAGCATAAATCAGAAATCACTCATCCAACTGGTCCAGAACTCGTCAGCTAGGCCTCTTACTGGTTTTAACAGACGACATCACATCACTCCTATCTTTACATCCCTTCACTGGCTTCCTGTCCATTTTAGAATCGATTTTAAGATTTTACTGATTTCTTTCAAAGCTCGTTTAGGTCTGGCCCCTAGCTACCTTTCAGATATTTTAACCCTTATGAGGCAGCCCGCAGCCTTAGATCCTCGGGGGGGGGCGACCTTCTGGCCGTTCCAAAGTCGAGGCTGAAATGTAAATGTGACCAGGCCTTCGCCACCAGGGCCCCTCGACTTCGGAACGAGCTCCCCGAGGAGACAAGGCTCACAGAATCAGTGACTTCTTTTAAATCCCTTCTTAAAACCCATTTTTATAAATTTGCTTTTATGTGATGTGATGCAGCTGTTTTATTAGTTCTATTAGTTTTCATATTTTATATTATCTGTTCATTATATATTTTATTTCTCTATTGCATAGATAGAATTATTATCTGACCTTCATTAATTTTATCTGTTCTTATATCCCTGTGTGATCCGCCTTTTGCTTTTATCCTTTATCATCGTTTTATTCTTTACATGCTCTTCAAGCCTTTTGTCTTTGTTTTTTCTTTTTGAATGAGTATCCTGCATTGCCTTGATTGTCCAAGCACTTTGTAAACTCTGTTTTTAAAGGTGCTATATAAATAAAGTTATTATTATTATTATTATTATTATTATTATTATATTATTTTGGCTTTCTGGCACCTTAGCTCATCCTCTAGTTGTGACTGAGGCGAACTTTTTCAAAGTACTAACTTTAATTTCTAAAAACTTTATGGAATCATCCTGCAACATTCAGAGCCAACATACTATGTCCTTTATGTAACAACAAAAGTTAAGGCAGGTTAATGCTTGAAACCAAATGCATATTGAACACTTGTTGGCTAACCCCGGGATTCCACTGGATGTGTGTGCATTTTGGAACATCTGCGCTGCTGTTTGCTCCGTGCTCAGTTGTCCGTCAACACCTAGTCTCTATAAACAGACTCTACATTCACTGAATGTAGAGTCTGTAGGCAAGGCAGGACAATCTTGGTACTGGAAAAGCCCTGGTTTCCGGTTGTAGTCTCTTGTAGTCAGCATAATTAACGGCGGACTGTTAACGGCGTGTAAACTGGCTACTTGTGAAAAGATCCGCTGGTTGATGTGATCTCTCAACTCCAATTCCATTCTCGCATCGGACTGTAAACAGCGAGCGGCACACAGAGAAGGAAGTCGGAAATTCGCCTCCTCCAATGGTAGCCCAGGAATAATGGGGTTTGCCCCCAGAGGCTGTATCACTGTCTGCTGGAAGTCAGACAGTGAATGCAGCCGGTGGGCTCCGAGATTGGTCAACACGTAACGGCTGCGTTCAGGCTGTTTTTAACGCGCAGTACAGCCAGACAGCTGGAGTCACGAAACTACGAGATTTTGCGGTAATTACAGCATCACGTGTGACCGCGGCCTCTGAAAACCTCTGATCTGTTGATTTCAGGCCTGGCTCTGCACATAACGACACTTTATCTATGCAGTTCAGGGCTTGATAGTTGTTCAAATACGGGAAGCATTTTAGTGTTTCCCTCAAATGTACTCACAAAAGGTGGTGGAAGTCGTGTCCTGCGTAACTGCACACCTGGCTGAGCACTGTGTGTAGTGTGAGTGATTGTTAGACTGTTTATTTCAGAGTTGCCCCTAATGCGGTTTGTTCCCAGACCTTTCAAGTTTTTTAGTTGTCTAACCCTATCATATTCATTTAGATTAGGATTAGAGCCAAAAGTGCAATCTTCCCTTAATCATATACCAGTTGCCACGTACGGACATGATGCAAAAATCTTACAAACATTGGCGCTGGATGTAAATACTTGTGACAGGGTGCAATCTTCAGGCATCTTAATTCAAGGTTCTTGTCTGGTGATAGGGTTGGTTTAGAAGCTCACATCTGAAAGCTGGCACAACAAGATGATGTTTAGACTGTGTACACACTCAGTATAAAGCACATTTGTTTCTCTTTTGGTGTGCCATGTACATTGAGCTAGTGTTTTTGACACCTTTTTGGTCAAATTCTGCTTAACCGATGAATCTGTAGCCTTACATTTAGACACACTACAGCTGAAAGAGGAAATTTTATCTTAATGTTTTCCACACTCCAAACTCCACCCTGTCCCCCTCCGAATTATTATTCTTATTCCTGCCTCCGGGAACCTTCACTTTCCATTTAGTGTTGGTTGAGTTGCTCTGAAAGGATTCCATGTTTAGCCAATATAAATGATTGTGAGGTGATCCCAGTGGGAGTCTGTTTCAGACGAGACATTCATCTTTACAGTAAAACGTAGACAATTATTTAACAGTTGATAGTTTCCGTCGTGTTATTGTTGATATTCACAACATCAACCCATTTAGCTTCACTCAGTTGTCGAATTTTTGCTCAGTGAACCATATTGAAAAAACAAGTTCATGGCTGTTAGAAAAATCTGTCATTTTTCTCTCCAATTCAGTCCTAATCAGTGGTCTCCCAAATGTTTTCTTCAGTTTCACCCATAAGTTTTTTAACTGCTTTCACTCTTGACCTCATTTGGTCTCTGATGTTACTGGAATAAAACACCAGCCAACTTTCTTTAGTGTTTTATGAGTCTAAAAACCTGGCAAGTGAGAATGTCATAGAGCTTTATGAGCCTCTACCTAAATGTCTTCAGTAAAGTAGAGAACTGAACGCCCTCACTGCAGCGGCATCCTGTCTGGAATGTGCTCATTCAGCCACAGTGACTTTGATTTGAACACAGCTGGGCACAATGGGCCAACTGTAAAAGGTGTCATTGCTGTATGTGTGTAACGGTCGGCTCTATGGGATTTTGATGGGAAAAATCAGTCAGTGGAAACTTGAAAATAAGAATGGGTGTTTCAATGAGGGTCTTATGACTGTCCGTTGAAAGCGGTTTTGTGTTTTCCATGATGTGATGCTCACTGAGATGATGTAGTTCTTTAACCTTGGTTCCCATTACTGCATAGAGGAGAATTGTCTGCTCAGATTCAAAAAAAGGAGGGAAAAAGCTCTTTTTGTTGTAGATGGTAAAACTAAAATCAAAAGCTGTGAATAGACTTATGTGAATACTTTCAATATGAAAAGATTACAGGTCTTATTCTAATGTTTTTAAGAGAGGAAACAATGAAATGTCAATAGCTTACTGTTATTGTTGTTTGGGTACACTGTCTCCATGGTTACTGTTTAAATATCTGACCATGAATCGTTATCATTGTGTATCTGTGCTGTGCTGACTTCTTTGCTTTGGGGCAGGAAACACCAAAGAAAGTTCTTTTGCTGAGGAAGAATCTAAATCTTCACTTACTTGAGTTTTAAAATTGAGCTTATCTGCAAACTTTATGCCTTTTATTAGAATTTGTCAGCTCTTCATGACTGAAGATTCAGATCAATGCTACTTAGTAATACCTACGATAGCCCCGTCAGACCAAATCAGACATTTGGTAGTTCAAAGGCTGTAACGGATTATTATTTTTACTGATGTTCGGTGTAGCAGTGAGTCATTTAAAAAACGTACATATTTTTGGCCTGGTTTTCCCTTTGTTGTCAACGTTTGTTCATCTCTGGTTTGGGGAAAGTTTTTGTTGCACAGAACACATTGGCTTCATCCTCAACTCGGGTCACTGTCAATCAGACTAACTCCGCTTCTTTGCTCTGTGTGTGTCTTTGTATGTGAGCATGGATAAGCAACACCCTCAGGGTGTGCCCCTCAACTGAATGATAGTGTAAACGCTGATATCAATTTCTTATGATAGTTCAAGATTGTAAAGCATAAAAGTTAATGGAATTTATTTAAAAAAAGAGCATTTCTGCTCCATGTCACATGCTGCACTGCAACCACAGGGCAGTGACAGGAACTACTAAACCCTCCATGACCTTTCACAGTTCACAGAAGAAGAAAAGGATCTGCTTTGGTTTCATTGTGTGTTGCACTGTTGCTTTGTCCATGGAGGGTTTTGGCTACAGTAAATTTAGTAGGCAAGTGTACGTGTCAAAACACACCGCACACACACCTTTAACCTGTCTGTCTTCCTCTGACACACACTAACACATTAATATGGATCATCAGTGGAACTTTGCTGTCATCTTCAACTGTGTTTAGTAATAATTGAGTAAAAGTCTTTAAATGCCTGCTGAACACCTCTGCAGGGAGATGAAAGTGAGTTGAGAGATCTAACACAATGGTGTTAGCCAGTATCTAGTTTACAGATTATTACCTGAGGCCTTTTTTTTCTTTTCTTTTACCTTTCCTGCTTTCTTTGTTCACCTGTCTCTACATATACTTATGGAGACACTTTTACATAAACTCAAACATCCAGCTCCTGAATTTTGAACTGGGAGCAGTTTTTGGGCCCTATGTTGATGATCTATGGCACAAAGTCTAAAGCACGTGGCACAAGTACAATTGGGGTGTGTCCACATCAACTTTGCCATTTAGACGGTGCATAATTGGGCTGCAAAGTGAGGCGCAAGTTGCAGAGGAGATGGATTTAGTTAGTTAATTTGTCATAGGCGTAATAAGGAATAAACCGCACAAGCAGATCATCTACAGGAGCGTCAGTCATTTAACAAAACTCCCTGAGGTGAGGTAGGTGTTTGAGGGCCAGGTTTACGTCACATACAGCTGTTATCTCATTGGCTGTGTTTTGAGAGGTCAGCAGCAATCGAAGCCAAGGTTGAAATAGTTTGAACTTAAAGAGCAGCTCTTGATAACAACTCTGAGCGATGCGCTATGCCAAGGGTAGCGCTTCTTCTTAGTTGGGCGCCACCGCTCTCCCTGCTGGAAAACAATGACACAACTTTGTTTGTTTGCTTGTTTTTAAATTGAGTTTTGTTTAAACGATGCCAGAAAGTAGGAATCTTTTCTGGGCTTTATGACTCAAGTTCACACTTAATAATCACAAAGTAAGAAAGTGTCTGAGCGCTTCTGTGCAAATGTTAAATGTTCCTGTCTGGTTGTTTTCTGTGAGTAACAGTCATGCTCACTTTCTCATTTTGAGTGAACCTTCAATAACTGCCAATGTTATAAGAGAGAGGTTGAAAGGACACTGTTCTTTTGTGTGTGTGTGTGTGTGTGTGTGTGTGTATACTTAGGTTTTGCACACTTGGGTCTTAGTCTGTGGGCATTTGGCTGTTTGTTGATGTAGAGTACCACATAAACACACATACAAACACACCAAGAGTCTCTCCCTTTAATAATAAGCATCTGTTAAAGACTTTATTTGTTACAGCACATCTATTATCTTTATCATAGAACACTGAAACTTTACAGCACCTGACTCCGCCTGAGTCCCCGCTGATCGAACTGTCACTCAGTGGGCCACACTCTTAAATTTGCATTACTTTAAGCCTGAAAATAAATTAAACAAGTAAATTATATAAAAACAGTTGTCATGAAGGAAACAAAGCTGCACAGACCCAAACCCTGTTTTGTACTAGGTTGGCTCCAAATGTACATTGCATTTAAATTAAAATTAAAATTTTGCATTTCTTTTTTATGTAAATATTTCCAGTTTCCTTTCTGTAAACATGTATTTTAAAAGAAACCTTCTATCCATCAGCTCTTTCACAGTTTCTGTGTTTTGACATTCTTTGCCACGTCTGCCCTTTTATTATTTACCTTTGGATTAGACATGGCAACTCAAATCCTTCTGCTTCACCTCTGTCCCTCCTTGAGGCTGTGTGGGTATGCTGCTGAGTGCTCTTTAGTCTCCGTTTTGGGTGTCGGTGCTCTGGTGTGATTAGATAACTGTTGACTCAGCTGTTTATACCTGTGAAAAATGGGTAGACAGATGTTAGTCAAACAAATTACTGTTTTATTATTGCATCCTTTTATTTTACTCAACCCTTACAGCTCACAGTAAGGACTCAATGAGTCCTCGCCCATTATTCTGTTGAGCAGCATTCTGCCTGCGATCATGCTTTAGCAAAATGCATTGGTGAAGGGTAGCGTTTTTCAATGAATGTTGAAATGAAAAAAATATTCTGAAGATTTTTCAGGTATCTGTTCTTTGCGTATTTATTTTTCTGACAACTTTTTACTTTTATTCCCTACATTTTGACACAAATACCTGTATTTTCTAATCCTTACATTTTCAAAACAGTCATCACTTTAGTTTTAATGCTTTTGCCTTTTTGGCTGTGCTCAGGATGTTTTACCAACCCAAAATGTCTGTATTTGACATTCTGGGAAAGGGACTC
>JAPQLA010044983.1:0-11380 GCA_029822935.1 Naso vlamingii | reverse complement strand
TACACACATTCTAAGTTTCATTCCTACGACAGAATTTAGAACCTTTTCTACGCACGGTTGATAAATGAGGCCCCTGGACTCTGTATATGCCAACTACCTGCAGAGGAAGGCAAGATCCATCAGCACAGACAAACCCATCCGGGACGGTCTCTGTTTGTCCCCCTTCCATCAGGAAAGAGGTACCACACTTTAAAAACCCGGACTACCAGGCTGAGGAACAGCTTTTTCACCAGAGCTGTAACCTCCATCAATGAATATGCAATATTTAAAGTGCTGCTGCTGTTTTATTTATTACTGCACTTTTTTATTTTATTGTGTACTTTTATCTATTTATTGTGTTGGTTTGTTTTTTACTCTTGTGCCTTGCTGCTTCTATGAGAATGCCAAACTGAATTTTGTTGTAGAGACTACAATGACAGTAAAGTTCCTTATGTCCTTTTGGCTTTAAATTCTAAGTCATCAGTGAAACACAACGTTCTTTGGATTTATTTAAAGAAGGCTGTGAGTCTGACACACTACATATGCTTTCTCCATGTGGTTCATAAAAGTTCATTCAGGAACACTCTCGTCACATTTTATCCATTTATTACAACAAATGGAAATACAGTTATGATTGGCGCAGATGACTGTGCTCCCTGAATTGACCAAGCAGCATACTTAGCCAACACAAGGAGCGCAATGCAGAAACCCCCCTTCCAGAGGGAGCCCTAAGAAAGACAGGAGCAGTCCAACACAAGCCCGATTCCTACAGAACAGGGGTGGAGGCGGCGAGCTTGCCGGCAGCAGCGTGTGTGCAGCTTTGAGAGGAGAGATATGTGTGATGAGGGAGACATATTAAAAAGACCCGCCTTGCACAGCGCATGCTGTGATTGGTTTGTGACTGATTGGTAACTGTGATGTGATTGCCAAGCTGTCAGCCGATTACAGCTGGGTTGTATGACTTCTGTGTCCTGCATGAGGTAACGCAAAACTTCATATAATGAACTTAAGGGGTTTAGGGAAAAACTTGTCCCGAGGTTTGTTGCCACTACATTTGGTCATGGATTTACTGTACAAAGAAAGCTTCAAGAGCCATATCGCCTTTGGTTTTAACCACACAACCGTCAGCACACACAAGAAAAAAAAAGGAAGTTATAAATGAACTAATGATGCAATTTATCAGGTAAAAAAATGTCAAGGTACTGCTGTTAGGCTATACTGGACTATTTCTATGGTTTTAACATTAATAAAACCATAGAAATAGTCCATGGTTTTTTTTCAAGGCACGACTCACCTGCGTCTAACAGGAACAGTAACAGCGTGTGAACGGAGCTATACACCACTTTGTGCTGTGTTGGTGTTATTGATAATGCAGCCCATGTAATGTTGGTAATATAAAAACGGTTTTGAAATACAAACCTGCCTGACTACAGTCCGATCCCTTTGGAGAGTTTCTGGTCTATCCTCTTCCTCCCTTGCAGCTGGTGCTCCAGGAGCTCTTCCTCACCTAGCGGCTCCTCTGTCCCTGCCTCTCTGATCTTTCTAAACACTCCAACTCTTCCATGTATGTGGTCCTTGGGTCCTGCCCTCAGCCGCCAATTGGCACAGTGGCTACGTTCTCATTCTCTCATTGGGTGTAAAAACTGTCCATCAAATAAAGCAGAACTACACAGGTGCAGGTAATCAAACATCATCTGTCACGTTCAAGGTTCAATCATCACAACATGGTAAATGATAAAAATTACATCAGAAATAAATACAATCACAGCATGAATAAAACTCAACGTATAAAATATGCATAAGCAAAGTGCAATCAATAAATAACCATAAAACATGCATAAACAAACAATACATAAATATCCATAAAATCAACACTGCCACCTCGTAACATATGTATTATGTGCTTCATGATGATGAGACACGGAGCTCCATGCCCAGCCTCTGTCACTGAGAACACAGCACAGGAACCCACACAAAACTCCACAGTCCGTAAGCAAGTGACCCAAATAGCACATCAGTAGCCAAAAAATGATAAAGGACGCTGAAATGGCCGCAACTTTATTGGGCACTTGAAAATAAACCCAGAGAGGTCGCTGTCGTGTCCTGTCGTTTCCATTTTGTCCCATTTTAGACTGATCGTTCCTGAGTGTCAGGTTTTAAATGAGTAACTTCATCTCTTTTAGGCTAATAAATATCTTCCAGTGTTTACTTTTTTGTGATTACTACATGCAGGGAAGAACAGGAGCCTTCAGTCTCTCTACAGATCTGTGCTGTGTTGACCTGAGGCCGTCAGTGGCTGCATACAACACAACACGTTAAAAAACACAGCATAAAAGCACTGAAACTGATGCGAAGAGCTAATATCACATCACAGTCTAACAACATCTATGTGATTATTTTACAGCTCGCAGAAAAATAAATGTTATTAGCACCACTCGTCCGTCTGTAGGCTGCGATGCATGGTGCAAGCTGCGGCCGAGGTTTAAGCCACTGTCTCTGGCTGCGACGGGCCCGAGCCCCGCTGTTTCCTCCAGGCCTTCGGTTATTTCAAGTGAAAACGTCCAATGATCTCTTTCCACGATGCACGGTGAGTAAGAACATAACAACAATCTGTGTGATTATTCTACAGCTGTGCAACTCTTGCTTGTACTATTCTTGCTTTGTACTGACTCACGTTTCCAATCCAGGAGCTTATGCGCAATGCATCATGGTCCATGGGGGCACTGCAAGAGCGGCTGTGTGAGCAGGACAAACTCAGAAAACTCAGCTTTCTCTGTCAATATATCACACACTGAGGACTTTATTGCTTCAGCTGACTACAGTTACCCTCAGCACTGATTGGACAGTCACATGAACGGTGATGGAGTTCTCCTTTAAAAATGGCCGCTGTTCGAGTGAAACTTCAGCTGAAGCTTCAGAGGAAGGGGAGACTCATTTTCCTGGTTTCCTCTCATCTCACCTGGTCTCCTTGCGTCTCTGTGTGTTCTTGGTTTTGAGGGACGAAGGCACAAGGAAAATATGCAGGGTGGGGGGGCGTGGATACAATTTTAAGAGCAATAAACCAAAATTCCATGACGGTTTATATGGTGCACCCAGTTTACTGTTGAGGAAATTAGCAGCACCTGCCTCAAATCTGACTGGAAGCCTCCATGAGACATTGCTGCGTACTCCTGTTAGCCCAGTAATCAAACGAGTGAGGACAGACCAGCAACAGA
This sequence comes from Naso vlamingii, assembly GCA_029822935.1. Taxonomy (NCBI): domain Eukaryota; kingdom Metazoa; phylum Chordata; class Actinopteri; order Acanthuriformes; family Acanthuridae; genus Naso; species Naso vlamingii. The sequence goes on along the minus strand of JAPQLA010044983.1, from coordinate 8,186 downwards.
TCACCGCTGTGCTGCCCGTAAACTCAGCAGAATAACAAACTTCACGTCCTGACCAGCCACCACTGTTGTTCACACTTTACAAGAGTGAGCTCACGGTTCAGTTCACAGAGATGAAAATGAACCAGCGTAAATTCACAGTTTACAATTATAAAGTAAGTGCACAGTCCTAAAAGTGAACTAGTTTCCGTTCTTTAAAGAGCTGCTTCAAGCTTCTATTTTTCTCCAGAACCTTCATCCATCCATCCGAGCACCCGATCATACAGCCCGCTGACACAGACAGAGATGACCTTTAAAAACCAATGTGAGAACATGTTTCACCCCCCCAAACCACGTGTCAGTGAGGTCTTATTATGCAGAAAGTGAAAAAAGAGCAAAAAACCATTTGAGCTTTTCTGTGTAAGTTTGGGCATTTTTTCCACAGATAGTTCTGTGGTATCTAGCCGCACTCGTGAGCGACATCTACTATCACAGAAGTTACTGACGTTCGTGGTCATGCTGGGTCGCTGCAGAGGGGCGCGTTCAGTTCAGGCCTCCCTAAAAACATGAGCGTGTTCAGTGAACGAGGCGTTCGTGCTGCAGGCCAGCCATCAGCTTTGCTCTTTTCAGTTACAGAGTGACTGCAGTTTCATACTGGGGGTAAAATGGACATCAGTTTGTGAGGACTGGATGAGTTCAGTTTCCTCTGTGTTTGACCGGCAGCAACCTGTCAGCCTGTCGGGGTCATTATGGAGGCACAGTTCATTCACTTATCTCTCAATGACATGTTTGCTTTTCCACATTGTTTATACAGAGTTTACTTAAGTTTAGTCTATTCAAACAGGGTAACATAATTAAAACCATAAATATAAAGCACATGGGCAGAAAACAAGTTGAAGAGAAAACTCAGTTACAGCTAACTGTTGTGGTGTGTGGGTGTGTAGGATGAAGCGAAGAAACCTATGTCGTCCTTTCTCTTTTTTTTTAGCTTTATCATATTGTGGTAAACAAAAACCTTTTTTCATAGAAATAGAAGATATGAAACCTTGCTCTTCCTGTTCCAGTTCAGGCTATTCCAGTTCATTCTCGTGTTCAATTTGCTGTTTTTCAAGATTTGTTTGAGCTTCCTTAATGATTGACGTCTTTATTTGGTCAGTACGGCTGTTCCGTACAGTAGATATTGACTCCTCTAACTGAAACACAATGGGTCTTTGCATTTTTCTGTCCTAATTGTTTTTTGAACATATTTATGCATAAACATGACAGTGTTTATTTTCTCTTATTCAAAACAACTTTTGGATTCTGTTAGTAGCTGATGATATTTTGCTCCATACATGATTAGAATAGTTATGAAGGCAACTGAATCTTTGAATTTGAGTGTTTTCAGTTTGATGAAGGGTGACTCTGTTGGTTCTCTGTAGTTTTTGTTTACAGTTCTTATTGTTTTTGTTTGTTTTTGAAGTTTGAAGATTGATTCGGTGTTTGTTTTTGTAACCAAGGCAAGTGGTGAGGGGCTGGAGTCCCCAAATAACTTAAGATCATTTTTGCCATAAGTTTCCCACAAGTAATACGATACAGAGACATGCATTTCAACTGGGAGGGTAATTTATTGAACCTCAATATTTTGGCGGTTCATTCACTAAAACAGGACAGGAGCTCAAGTAAATACTAAAAGAATAAGATGTTAATGCCAACGATGCCAGGGATGCCAACGATGCTAAAGTAAAATTGCCAAGAGGCCACGGACGTTAGAGGGAAAAAAAAGCAAAACCCTTCACTCGAAAAAAATCCACCTCAGCATCTACAGGAGCCAGACATGCAGGGGGTCACCTGGGTGCTATCAGGATGCTCAGACACCGCCACACCCACGCACTGGGGCGCCGCCACCCTAACCCAGCAAATCACATTCACCCACAGCAAAACCACAACATAAAGGAGAGTTGAGCATGCGCACACAGCCATCACATACACCCCCCCCTTGTCCATCTGGCAGGGACACTTAAAAAGGGAAAAAAAAAAAAAATAGGAGAGCTGGGGTAAATCTCGCAGCACAAAAGAGCTCACCAAAACCCGAGCAATAACTAACACTCAAGCCCATCCGCCTACAGCTGGGTTTAATAAGAATCCACATACAAAACCAGGGCACAAATGACAACAGTTTCAGGCAGGCAAAACAGCAGTGGCTACGCAACCCTCAAACAATGTAGTGTATAATCAACCCAGATCTGGCGCCACCTTGTGCAATGACAGGACACTTAAGGCAACCCGGGATATCAACTTCCAAGACCATCCCTGTGGTGAGCTCCGGCATAAAAACAGGTCATGCAGTCTACAGGGTCAGGGTGACAGGTGGCTTAAAAGGCCTTCTAACCTGCTCCCTCGGCACACTGGACAGAAAGTGCATGAAGGGAGATCCTGAGTGCTCCCAGTATATCAGCTCCTAATGAGGCAATAGTCTCCAGGTGTGTGCCTGCTAATGGAGAGGCAGAGGGTGGAGCTTCCCTGAGAGGGAGAAGCTGGATGATAGCCTTACTAGGCCAAAAGCCTGCATGTCACATTTTGTTTGTGTCACCCCTCACTTCCACACAGTGTGTGCTGTGCGGCAGAATGAAGGAAGGTGGATGGTGATGGAGGTCTTTCACTTTGTTCAGTATTGAAATTGACTTTGATATTTTCATTTTCATATATTTAATATGTGGCTTCCAGCATAGTTTGTTGTCTGTTACAAAGACTAGAAATATATTTTTTTATTCACTCACTCTATTTCTTTAATATTTATGATGAGGCTCTTGTTTGAGTTTGTTGTCTGGTTTCTAAATATCATAAATTTCATTTAGTTTAAATTACATGAGTTTATTTGAGTTCAACCACTTCCTCAGTTTCTTTAGTTTATCTGCTGGGTCCAAACTTTCTCCACAACAAAATAAGTTTGTTCCGTCTGCAAAAAATATTGATTTTTAGTGTTTCTGAAACCTCACATCTATTTATGATGTACAAAATGAACAACAGTGGACCCAGCACTGAGCCCTGAGGCACCCCACACTTCACCTTCATCTGTTGGGATTTAACATCATCATTTTGCACAGATTGATACCTATCCTTTAAGTCAGCAGATATTCAAGACAGCCCCACTCATCTGATTCCAAATTTTTGTAGTTTTCTTTACAACAGCTACTGTGTCAAATCTTTTTTAATGTCTAGAAATACGCCACAGCTTGTTTTTTACTCTCAGTGATTATTTGTTCTACAAAGTGCGGATGACTGCAGATGATGTGGTTCTGTTAGTATTGAAGCTGTACTGTTGTTCACACTGCCCTGATCATGCTGTCATGTTTAGTAATGAAACTGTCTAACCTTGAGTAGAATATTTTTTCAAGTATTTTGGAGAAGTGTCAAATCAGTGAAACAGGTGTGTGTAATTTGAGAGTATATTTCTATCACCAGACTTGAGGTGATGGGGAGGGAGGGAAATTTACAGATGCATGTCCATCCATCTTGTACTCATGCAAGGTGCAATCATGAATGTCTGAAACTGTTGCTGCTGTGCACACATGGAGGGCTGCAATAATGTGCATGAAGCAGGTGCGAACATTACCTTTGCAAGCGCTGCACTGTGTGATTAGGAGCACAGCCGAGGGTCTGCTGGTGGTCTTCTTTGACATTTCAAGCATGTGGGCTGTGAATTCTTGCTCCAGGGTCAGATGGTTGACACTGACCACTACTGTGATGTTCTGTGCGGTCTGACTGGAAACATTTGGCACAAACAACCTGAGCTGTGGCTCGATGGTAATCAAACTTTCCAACCCACTCGCTGTGCTTTGGAAACCCACACAAGTTCTTTCTGTTCTCCAAAATGAAGTTTGCTCTCTGGGGCGGAGCCATAGACCAAAGTTTCCAGTCTGTGCTGAAACTGCACACGCACTGCTGGTCACAAAAATGCATTTAACAAATCTGCTGACATTGATCAAGTGATGTAACTCAACATACTTATGAAGTCACTACTTGCATCTGCTACATGCACGTCACTGTGCAGCGCTCTGTTCGTGTGCACTGAGAACAGTCCCTGACGTTTGTGATCGCACCTCTTAAACATCCACACAGTTGAGGATATGATGCCTTTATTGTTAACGTATCTTGTATGAGATTCAAAGTGCTACTGATGTAAGGAGCCACAAGTTACAAAAAACAACCTTCACACATTCATTCATCACATTGCATATAAATGTGCTTCCATCAGAGACTGTGGTGCCTGTGTGCATACAGGCTGTAAAATTGCAGTGGCAAAATTGCACTTTTACTAAAAATTGTTATTTGCACATAAAAAACATTTATTTAGTATATTTGAGTCAATTAAGTGTTTGTTACTTTTGGGAAAATGAACTGTGCTTAAGTCTGTGTGGGTTTTCAGTGATCTGTAGCGCCCACCAGAGGGCAGCAGATGGAACACATGGCATCTTGAGTGATGATGGAGACTCTGCACAGGTAGCAGCTGCTGACGGTATCTTCAGGGAGGAAAGAGGACGGCTGACGAATTTTGTGTGAGTTCATCGTCCTCTGCACAGCAGGTGTATAAATCTGTGAAGCTGCTGGAGCGCCGCCAGCCACCATTCGTTCAGACACCATTTTTATTTCCACAGTCTCAGGATGTGCATGTGCTGCGGGGGATTTTTCACAGGTTTTCCAGGCGTTGACAGACCAGGTGAGGTTATCAGAAATGTGGCTTCCAAAAAAATTTGTAGTCTTTCCACACAGTCTCCATTAAAAGTAGAGGGAAGGGTCTGCGCCATGCATCAATGAGCTCTTTGCTTCTGTGTGTTCAGTGTCAGAGTGTTGGCTGAGCTCCCACTGACAGTTAGTGGACCTCATCCCTGTGCCTTTAATACATCACCTTTTGTTTATCAAGCCCAGACTCATCCCTGCACCGCACACCTGTCCGACTGACACATGAACACTGGAGCGTAAACACACACACATCACAGCCTCAGAAAGGAAATGAGTCAAATGAATTCATGTTACGGTCTCTGTTTATTCCTCCTCCCACACTGAACACGCTGTGAGCACACACAGCTGCAGCGTGATCCACACAGATCTATTCCACAAAAAGGAAAAAAAAATGCTGACTCATGTTGTCATGCTTTTACCTGCAGTGACCTCTCACCTGGGTTCGTCCGGTCAGAGTCTGTATGTTATCACCGTTCATGCCGGACATGCTAAAGACCTGCAAGCCTTTGCTCTCTCTTCTCAGCACAAAGGTCCAAACTTCAGTGAACTGATGAGTTCTGCTACACCACCAACCTATAATCAACTGTCATCCGTAACCCTTGACACGGTAAATTTCTGCCTACAATACTTTGTCACAAAAAATAGTTTAATTTTTTAAAATTTGATTTCTTCTTTGTTTTTTTCAGATATGGTTTTAATACTGAAGGAATAAAACAACCATGTGTTTTTCTTGATAAATCAGTGGTCTACATTAAATCCATGACTTACATAAGCAAAAGAGACCAACAGTGGCCAAGTTTCCATAAATTTATTTGATGCACATTTTGAAATATGGCCTTAGAGAGGTTTGGTATCTGAGCAGCTTCTGAAGTCTGGATTTACTACTTTTATTACCTTGAAACTTTGATGAGGGGAAATTCTTGTAGAACAGTAGTGGGGGGGCAATTTAGATATTTAGATAAGATGAGTTTATACAGTTAATGATCATTGTCTTGTCTGTATAAGTTGCAGGGGGGTGTTCTTTGGTATTTTATTGCCTTGAAGTTACCTAACTGACAGTATTTAAGTCAAGACGACCTCAGTGTCACTTCGCAGGCTTTTCTCTTAAAGGATCTGATTCATCACACCTTGTTTCCTCCTGAGTTCAACCAGGACAATTTCCCTGACAGAAGGTAAATAGAGGCAGCAATTTAAAAAAAAAAAAAAAAAAGTCCCCAATTTTAGAAACAAAATTTAGGTTCACATGAGGTGGTTTTGGTCTTTGTCAATAAACAGTTAATGAAAAAATGGGAGATGGAAACAGCTGTCAGATAGCAAATATTTATCTGCTGTTTCCGCTTCCCAAAAGAAGTATTCTAACGTTAGTACAGGAAGCTGATTCCACCATCTTCCAGAAATCCCACCACCACGCCAAAACAGGGCTGATAACAACAACAAATAAACAACAAAAAAACAACAGGTACATGTGGAGACTAAGTATTTCTGGATCTAATAAGAAGAACTTAATGGCAATTTTAGACAGAAGACAAGAAACGGAACACCACCATGTTTTGTCTCCACCCTGCAACCACTACTTCTGTTGTTACAACCCTGTGTAGCGTCGCCTATATTGCCATCTACTGACCAAACTACGCTTTGCAGTTAAGTTTATTTGCTCAAGACCAGTTGTTGGAAAAGGTTTGCTTCAAATAACTAATGTAAACAAGGCTAATGAGAACACTGGCTTGATGTAGACTGTCATTGTGCCAGTCTAGGTAGCTCACCTACAGGTGTAGGTACCAGATGTGCTCAGCCTGTCAGATTGGCTCAGGGTCCTGCGCTTACAGAAGAAATGCCGCATTATGATAAGCGCTTTACAAATAAAGACTGATTGATTGATTGATTGATTGATTACTTTCAGCACCCAGTCCACTCTGCACATGCAGAAGCAGTCTGTCAACTTCGAATGCAAAACAAACTTAAAATGTAAAAATGACTGTTTCATCTTCTGATAGCACTACCATGTTAGCGCAAAACAACAACATTTTTGTTATCATGCTAGTGATTAGCACAGTAGCAAACTAACTCAACCAACACTTTCTTTTCCCTTTTTTTGTGAAGCACTTTGTGACCTTTATGTCACGTTACATTCAGTAGCGTTAGTCTGTAGTGAGCACAGCACACACTCTCTAGTGTAAAGTACACAAGTGTGTGTGACACTCGGTTTGTGAAACTCTTAATATGTAAATAATAATGTGACAACGCTGTGTTTCACATTGGCTTATTTAAAAACATGGAGTTACACTGTAATAAATGATTCTGTGCCTTGTAGACTGAAAATAATGCATTTAGTGAAAAATATTCAATATCATCATGTCCTTGATTTTGTCACAATTATTTAAGTAAATGTTAGATAAAAATATTTAGATTGAAATTCACTCATTAGATTTTAAAAAAGAATTCTGCTTAAGTCATTCCAAATACAGAGAATATTGTGTAAATTCAACTTAATGTAATCAGGCAGTTTGCAATGAAAAAGCATTAGTATGCTTTTTGAATGTAGCAGACTGTAAGGGACTGTTCGATATTTGAAAAAGGGAGGAGGGCATTTAGATTTTATTTTGTGTACAGGGGAGGGCAAAGTATTTTATTTTGAGTTGGGGGGGGGGTCGTAAAGGTTTTTGTGTGTTGGCACTGGCTCATGTGCTGCTATGTGAACACCTGAGGACAGCCACATTTACCACATGGATTTTTATTTCCTTGTTGTCACAACTTTGTTATTTAATATTGCATAGTTTCCAATATTGAGGGGTTTGAGGGATATGTTTTCCCAGCATGCCTTGGGGGCTACGTTTTAGGACTGTAGGGAAAACTGTGTTCTGATTATACGTGTATGTGTTGTTAGTCACCCAAATGTTTTCTGGTGTGCACTAATCGGATTGAATGTTCTGTGCACATGTTCATGGCAGATTACAGTTTAGTTTGTAGTTTAGTGTTTATTGGTTTACGCATATAAAAAATAATGCAGATAACATATGCATAGGCAATAAAAGATGTGATGGAGAAGTGCAAAAAACCCTTGAAGGGGCTTAAACTGGGCACTCTCCAGTGCTTAAAATGCATTACATTAATCCATTAAAATAAAAAGGTACAACAATTATTAAAAGGAGAAAAAAAAAGAGAGAAAACAAGCAGACATAATAAAATTCAACATAATAGCAGATCAACATAAATACAAGTACAGAAAATGAAATGTAATTAAAGCTGCAAGCAGCGTTGGTCGGGACCTCGCACGCTGGCCCGTCGGGTAGGCCTGGTCATCTGGCCCATCGAATGTTAATAAAATATCCATTTTAAACATTTTTAGGGTCGGTTTTAAAAAATGAGGACTTTTATTTTGAAGGAGAGTGGGGCATTTATTTTGAAAGTCCCAGTAGACCCAAGTGAACTGGTCAAAGTTTGATTGACGTGTACTGTCAGGTGAGTGAGGATGAGAAGTGTCTGCAGAC
>JAPQLA010044891.1:0-11387 GCA_029822935.1 Naso vlamingii | reverse complement strand
ACTATCAGAATATAGTGACAGTTCCAGCAAATATGACTGAATAATTGTTAATAATTCCTACCTACTGAAGCTTTAAACAAATCAAAAATTCAAAATTCAATCTTTGAACTATACCTGCATTAAATGTTTTTATTTTTCTTATCGAAAAACAATGTCACAACACAATATCTTTATTACCTTTTCATATGTGAATGTGCACATAGTTAACTGTGAATGTGTACGTGGCTTACAATTAGCTAAATAAATTTCCAGTGGCATGGACCAGCATTAGCGTTAGAGCCATATTTACATACAAAAGTGAAATAGACTAATGATAAATCAGCTTCCTTCAGTTAATTTTTTTTTTTTTAAGTTGACTCATTATTACTCATTATTACTGTATGCTAACTCATAATGAGTTACCATACATAAGCATACATAATACAGTTGCCTATGTGCAGATTGAGGGAGACATGTAGCGACATAGGCATTATTTTTTTTGTATCATTTTTGTGTCAGGCTGACCACTATAAGTCCAGTTTTCACATGCCTTCAGGCTCTGTATTGGTCTCTGCCAGCTTTTAAGAGATTTCTGGTTTTGTAGCTTAAATGCTTTGCTCAGCAGCTAGCTGCTTATTTTGGCTGGTGTTTGATGCTGAGCAGGTACTGTACAGTGAGTTTATGAGCTACTTGCTCCTGTTCAAGATGAGAAATGAGCAGAGTTAGCGGGCCAGAAAAGAAATACAATAAGCTAAAAAAAATATAAGGGCTTAAGGCACCATAGATTTGAGGGAACCTGCAGAGTTTAGTAATAATTCTCAGTTTATCACTGTGAGCAGGCTACAAAATCATTTGATCTATTGTTAATCTAAAAAATATTGATCAGGGTACTTTTAGGATCATAGAGTCTAACTGCACATTATTTCTTTATGACACTTAAGGCATGTAGACTTGAATTATTTCAGCTCCCCTACTGATACCTGCCTCTGGTAAGTCCCTGTGATTGAAAACCAAGCAACAAATGAATCCTTGCAAGCACCTTTGCACAAAAGTTTCACCTCATAAAAAGTGGAGAAAATGGTATTTGAATGCAACCTTGGCTCCTGGTGTTGCTCCCTTTCAGCACTACCTCTGCCTCAGTCCCTGTTTAACCCCTACCCCATGATGGAGTGGAAGATCCATTTCTCCAACTGGCTGTACATTCAGCCATCAACCGATAAATGCTGCAAAATAATGCAAAAAAGTCATGCTAGGAATCATATAAATTATATACTTTACTGAACTTGTCTGTTAACTAATAAGACAATGAGGTTCATTTTCTTGGATGTAGCTGCCATTACGTTGAGTAATGTTGCAATTGTCCCTTTGGATTAGATTTTCAAATTTCTTTTCTTAAAATCAACAACAACAACAAACAACAACATTAACAACAAAAACAATAATGAACCAAAACATGAGAAAGCGGGACAAGAATTATTTTACACTCAGATAATGCCTTAAGCCACTGAGCTGGACTGCTGTCTCACGTGACTGGGGAAAAAAGTGCTGATTCATTTTCTTCTGACAGGATTGGCTAAGTGCTATGTGTATCTAGAAAGATTGACGTGAGCTGCCAGATAAATTCAAGTTTCAGTGTCACTGTCGAAATGACCCTGATAGAAAATACATGACTGTCTGGAGTTGAGAGTCCTCAGCTAGTGTGTAACTGAACAAAGTTCAGTTTACTGAACACAGAATACAATGATTTCTGGTTTCTCAGGGTCTCAATAACCAGGCAGCCAGGGGAGATTATTTCAAAGTCAACTGATAATAATAATTCATATTTGACAAGAAATCAGAATCAGCATTCTTGGTGTCATCTTAAGCTGCCCCACTTGGTCTAACAGAGTTTTACTGTGAGTTTAAGCTCTGCCCAGATGTCAATTTGGAGGCAGTTGTTGTGGCTCAGAAAGTAGAGCAAGACGTCGACTGATTATGTGTTGGCGGTTCAATTTCAACCCTTCCCATAACCACATGTCGAAGTGTCCTTGGTCAAGACATTGAAATTCTGGGTTGCTCCCAAGCAATTAGAATGTACAAGCCAGTACATTGCTGATTTGCTAGATAAATGAGGAGGGTTCTGTCAGACAAGGCATCTAAGGTAAAAACCCTATGCCAAATCAAATATGTGGATGACAAAATAAAATTCTTATGCCAGCTTGGTGGCTCCCTGTTTGCAAGGGAGACGGCAAACATAAGAAAGAAATGGTTGAGTTGATCAGATGTCTGACCCAAAACTTCACTGTTTTGGATTTCTACCCACTCTCATAGCAGTGATTTAGGTTGCAGCAGGCAGCTGTTTTCAGGGAAAAAGCTCTAAAATCTCTCTGTACAATACCTTTTCAACACCAAGCAACAGACAGACACAGTTATACTAGCTGTTGAATATAATGGAGCATTTAGAAGCTAAAGAATCTGATATTTCCCTCAGGAGATTACAAATAAAGTAAAAACTAAAAGAAAAAGGATATTGGACTTACAACCATGAACAGAGGCACAACTTGAGATGAAAGATAATGTTTTTTTGCAACTGCTGAATGTGTGAATGTCTACCTACGTTTGCTAGAATCAGTCCCAATGTTTGTTCACAATAACTATGTTGTGTACAATTTAATTACAGAGCAAACAGAGGTAATGAACAACAGAGATATGCTTTAAACTGAAGAGAAAATGATTACTATCATTCATCTCCGTGCATGATTATTAACAAAATTTTATTTAAAATTTTTTTTTAGATTGGAGATCTAATTTACCTGTTGTGCCACACACAAAAGAAAATGATGGCTTGGTTTTAACCCAAACACATCAGTTGCTGGTGAGATCTAGCTGTTGGGTAGATTTGGTTAATCAAATCAAAGCAACACAGTATATAAGACAAGCATAGCAAAAACACTGATCAGGTCAGATCAACTTGTCAAAGCTGGAGACTTTCGGCTGTGCAATGTAGGGGAAGACCACGCTGTGGGACAGCTTCCGCATCTTTTCCAACTTATGTGCACCATTTCGACGTTTACCCTTTTTCACCATGTTCATTAGCTAAAAGAAGTTACTTCGCCTACTTTTTGAACCGTTTTGGCTGACTTACAATGTCGAGAAATCTGCGACAGGTAAAGGGAGCCTCTCCCCCAACTCAAGTAGCAACAGCGGCTAATAAGGAAGACCCGCTAACCCTCGCTAGCCTTGTGAAGGAGCTTGGAAGACACAGGGCAAGCTTGACTGCAGAACTAAAAACGTACCTCTCCACATCGCTAGAGACCTCCCTCATGCCTATACAGACGTCGCTTGAAACCATTGGCACAGCACTGGACTCTCACAGTCAAAAGATAATGACCATTGAAAATACGCTCGCAGCCCACAGTGATGAGTTAGCCAAGCTAACAACAAGAGTCTGTAAGCTGGAGCGGAAGACCTCGAGAATCATTCCAGATGGCAAAACCTGAGAATCGTTGGTCTACCTGAGGGGCTGGAAGGAGGTTCACCAGTGGAATTCATCTCACGGCTTCTTCAGACAGTTATTGGAAACGACATCTTCCCCGACCCACCAGAGCTAGACAGAGCGCATCATACACTCGCTCCAAAGCCAGCAGTAAGACAATGACCGCAAGCTATCCTGGACAGATTCCTTCGGTATCAGGACAAAGAACGTGTGCTCCGCTGGGCAGATCGCAGAGAGAGGACATCAAGTTCAGCGGCAACTGGATCCTGTTCTTCCCTGACATGAATGCGAGTCTGGCCAAGCAACGAGTAGAATTCAAGGATATTAAAGCTAAACTTTACGCCGCTGGAATCGCTTTTTCCCTGCGCTACCTGGCTCGTCTGTGTGTCACTGTCAATGGCAACAAGCATCTCTTTGACACTCCCACAGCGGCAGAAGGATTCTATGAACAGATAAAAGGGGACTCTCCAACCAGGGATGAAGAACAACATTAACGGATGCCAAACACACCTGAAGGGTTTGAGATATGCGAACATTAAACAGGGTGGGTGATAACCGAGGCCGATGTCACATAATTAATGGACTGCCTAAATGTCGTTCTGTACTATAAAACTTAAAGGCGACCTCTGTACCTGAACATGTTTGAGTGAATCTGGGTAAATGTAGAGTGTAGGTTAACTTTACATAATGTCCTTTCATAGTTTGCACATGCAATATCTGGGTTCAATAATGGGAGCAAATTCCTGCTGCTTCTTATGTTAGCTAAAGGAACAGACTCTACTCCACTGTTGGAAGTGTAACTGTGTTGTAGACCTGTGGCTCGCTTCGACCGAAGGACGAGCATAGGCTTTGGAAACACCAGCAGACTGTTCTAATGCTGCTGAGCTGTTTTTTCTTCAGTTTTTCTTTTTGGGTGAGGAAATATGGGGGGGGTATATTGGTCACACTCTTGGAATACAACTGTCATGAGTACCCACTGTTTTGAGTGCAGCCGGTTCCATATAGTTCTACCAAATTTCATCTTCCTAGGTCAAACCACTGATTTGTCATGAATTTTTGAAAGTTTCTAGGGGGCGCTGTGGAGCCATTTGGCCCCGCCCACTTGCAAAATCAAAGTAATACGTAAATTTTCACCACGACTGATTTTTCTGCCAAATTTAATGACTTTTTGAATATGTTAAAGCTGCCAAAAAGGCAATTTATTTATCTAGATTAATAATAATAATAATTCCTTGAATTACAATAGGTCAGTATTATAGACTATTATAATACAATAGGTCAATATAATAATACAGTATTTTTCATTAGGGCCTAATGAAAAATTCCTTGAAATACAATAGGGCCTCGCAACATTTCGGTGCTCGGGCCCTGATAATTCCTTGAATCACAATATGTCTTCGCACTGTCAGTGCTCGGGCCCTAATTTCAGACAGATCTGGCAACCTAAATTAAAGTTAAATTAAAGTTATAACAACTGGCATCATTATCATGGTGCTGGCATTTGATGAAACCTCCCATGGTTAATTATTCAGCATCATTAAGGTGTACACATGATTCAGATCAAAATAGACCTTTAAGGAGCTGCAAATCACAGAATAAATCATGTCATGTTGCCAGTTGGTGTGGCTATAGGCAAAACTGAATATTGTCACATAGATGTGTTTAGAGTGAGAGTCTTATGAAACATGAAGTTTGGTGCTGATTGGCCAATTTTTGTGGGAGTTATATTAACCTGTTTGGTCATGGTGGCACATCGAAATTTGCTGTGCCGCCACAGACACACCCTTGAATGAAAACTGACACTGTTATTCACTGATATTCACTGATATTCACGATATGTCATCAACAAGGCCCTCAGCCTTTCCTTACCAAATTTTAGGCTGCTGGGGTCAACCATCTCGGTTTAATGTCAGAGTAATGCCTCAAAGTATAAGAGCTGGACAGGAAAAAAAATGGTGCATGTGTGTCGATGAGTTCCTGTTCATACAGAAAACATATTAAATTGCAAATCAAAATGCCCCCTCCTATCTCTGTATTGTTTATTTCATTAATTTAATTTGATTAAATTAAATGTATCACTATTATTATTTCATGTAATTTCATTTGTTCAAATAACAAATACTGTTAACATGTCTGTAAGAAGGTGCAGTGCATGTGAAGATTAGTTACCATTTTACGCCACAAGAAAATATCACTTTTTTAAAAATTTTATTTAATTTTGACTTCAACAACTCGAGTTCATTGTAAAATTGTTAGTCCTACCATGAAAATGCCACAACTTAAAAGATTGTTAAAGGAGCTAAATGCAAAATCAGCCTTATTAGATTTCAGGAAAAACATTTTGCTATCTAAAGAACTAGTGGCATATTGACATTTAAAATGGAGAGTGACATGCCCTCTCTGTGTGTTTTTATTGAGCTTCTTTTGGCACGGATGGCCGCACATTCATGTTAGTTCATGTGAACTTCCTCCCTTTGGGAACCGTTGGCCCCCACCCCCTTTATAAAATGCCACAGTGAGTGAGGAGCAACCAAGCATATTTTTATATTTAACCCAGGTCCGGCTAACTTTACAGACAAGTGGAAAGCCTAACATTACGAGCTGTTCAAAAATCACATAAACAACCTTTTATTGTGTTGTGGTTGAGATTCTAACCCCACCATGCATCATGGAAAGAGATAGACGTTTTGTCGCTTTTAATGACATCACATTGTCACCGAGCAGCTGCGGGGGAGAGCAGAGTTAACGTTACCTGCTAGCAGGGCTCTGGCCATCCGCTGCCCAAGAAGGAGGCTACAGGCCCGCTCGAAGCTAGCACCAAAGATTAGCTCGCCCAACGTCATAAACTGTTCAATAATTAGATAAATGTTGTTATATTGTGTTGTGATTGGGATTCCGACTAGCCATGCTTTGTAGAAAGAGACAAATAGACGTTTTTTTCACTTTATAAAACATCACATTGTAACCGAGTAGATAAAGGGGACAGCCGTGCTAACGCTAACTACAAGTGGGGCTCTGACCTCTCCTGCTGCCCAAGAAAGAGGCTACAGGTCTGGCTGGAGCTAGCGCCAATGATTAGCTCAGCTAACATTCTAATTAAATAACAATAGTTAAATAATTGTATATATGTTATTATATTGTGTTGAGATTGAGATTCCAATTCGCCATGGTTTGTAAAAAGAGACAATTAGACGTTTTATCACTTGAAATAACATTAAATTATCATCGAGAAGATGTGGTAGACAGCAGAGCTAACGCTAACCACTAGCAAGCCTCTTTCATCTGCCGAGCTGAGAGCTGCTGAGAACAGGGGATTGGGCAAGTGGAGTGCCATGGGAAATGGGAGGTGCGGCTGACACGCAAGTTTGTTTTTGAGTAAAGTTGATACAGAATTGCGACCACTGGTGATCAATCAGTTTTGTATATAGCTCCATTAAGCTCAGCTGCTTAACAGAAATTTGCAGTAACTGCAACACAAAAGACAATAACCGTAAAAGCAATTCTTAATGCTTAACAGTTGCACTTTTTATGTGTCAATGTGTCAATCAGTGGAATCTTGTTTTGAAAATTTTGAAAGCTTAACAATTGCACTTTAAAGTGGTGGCGTACAAGTTTCAAGTGCTGTATAGTTGGAGGAACTTTGTTTTGAATAGCTGCATTTTTAAAACATTGGAACGATACTATGCCAAGTAATAAACAACATGTCTCTAACCTACCTACAAAAAAGGACTTGATGCTTAGTGTGTGTTTTTAGTCTACTCCAATCAGTGATGTAACAGTAGGAAATGAAATGAAAATGCAAAAATAAAAACAAAAACATAAAATACTGGTAGAATTTTCAACTATTCAAAATCGGAATGGGTCAAATTTCCCCCATTGAGGAGTACAAAAATAAAGGGCAGACTGTTGAGCAGGATAAAAATTATAAACTTCTATTGGGCACCAAAATGACAATCGTGTAAAAGTCTTTAATGTCATGTTACTTCAGATCATCCTTGATGAAATTTGATTGCGAAAGGCGCTGAAGAATCATGTTCCGCAGTCCATGAACTTTAGCGGAACAATTTACACTACCAATGACCATGAAAACCTTTTGTATCACATTGAAAGTATACTTCAGTCCTTTAATTGGAATAGTCAATGTTAAGACTATAAAGAAGACCCATCAGTACAGCAAAGGCATGTGGTATTTCTCTTGGCTCATGAATGACAATCTTCTCCTCCAGGATTACAGCAACATCAACATAGTCTGCGAGCATGTCTTCACCTTCATTTTCTTCAGTAATGAAGAGTAGGCCAACATCAACTCCCTTCACAGCTTCCTCCTCCAAATCAGCGGCCTGAATATCAACAATAAGCATTCAATTATTGTGTACCATTTTCCAAACTTCATCGTTTAAAAGATTTAGACAAAGAGTGTGAATGAATAAATGACATAGGTAAATGAGTAGCCTACCTTTCAATTTCTTAACAGTTGATTACCATTAAAATATAGACAAATGTCATGTAGAAGTCATGTAACAAAAACTGCTTGATTGGGGTATAAAAAGTTAGTTCTGTAACTAAATATAAACAACTGCCTAACGGGTTAACTATTCTATGTAATGTTATCAACATTTTAAGAATTCAAGAAATTTATTGCAAAGGAAGGAATTTACCATTTTACTTTTACCATTTGAAGGGAACTGCCCTCTCATGTTCTAGATTAAAATGTGTTTTTATTCAAATTGTGACTCATGTTGTTTACTTCTCATTTTGAACTTAGCTGTCAAATACATTTTAAAATTCCATTATTTTTGTATGAATTTATCAATGTATTTTTAAATAATGTACTTATTAAGTGTTTCATGTTTTTACAAATTCTCTTTTATATTTCCTCTTTTTAATGCCTATTAAAATATAAAATAATGAAATGTTTCATTAATATTTCTATGACTGCTGTGGTCCTTTTTTTGGCCCCACTACAGAGATGTCTGTACGCAGCCAGGTATGGCTCTGTGCATTTAAACTGCTAATGAGAAGGCAAATCAAGCCAATGCAAAAATGGCCAGTTGAAAAATGACGATAGATTGGGGTGGGGCAGATTGCAGAGCAGGATGAAATATATCAACCACCAAGGTGACCATGTCCTCAGTGCATGTGCTGTGGCTGTTCATTTTGTTTTACTCACCACCATTCAAGAATTCTAGTCATATTATGCCTCAGTAAACCAGAAATATTTAAAAAAATAAATTCCATATATTTCTTAGTTTGGCCTATAAAGAGTTATACATGTGTAACGGACCTCACAAACTTTGAGGAATGGAATAGACTGTATTTGGAATGGACTGTATTTATATACAGCCTTTCTAGTCTTTTTGACTACTCAAAGTGCTTTACAGCACAAGCCAGCATTCACCCATTCACACACTAAGGGCAGGTGACTTCTCTACAAAGAGTAGGAACTCACTCACACAGTCACTCACTTCGACATGAAGACGGGAGGAGCTGGGGATCGAACCACCGACCTTCTGATTAGTAGACAACCAGCTCTATCTACAGCTGCCCCAGAAGAAGTTGGAGGGATCCTCTTTCAGGTAGTGAGGCAGTCCAAGCAACACTGTCGCTCTTCTCTTCTGGTTGGAATTCTGTAACACAGACGAACAGTAAAGGAAGACAAACTGTGTCTCAAATGTAGTAATCAAGATCAATCAAGCCCAGGTATCTGCATGGCCCTGAGTGGCAGAAACGGAGTGCACGCCCACATCCACAGTTTGTGTGCTAGACTGCAAAAGTGGAGTGCCACTGCACTGTCTGTCCTCACAAGTATGTGGCAGCCCTGCAGACATGACGCAAAATGTTGAAGAGCCAAGTAAATGGCCCTCAGCTTTAGGGCGTTGATATGCTGGCCCCTCCAGGAGACACTCCAGGTCCTGCTGGTGCCCATGCCCTCGTGGATTGCACTCAATCCCGTCAGGGATGCCTCTGTAGAGACCACCTAGCGTTGTACACTGGACCCAGTGAGCTTCCCTTTGAAATGTTGGCTGGGGTCTTCCACCATCTGAGGGCGACACACAGTCGCCTGGTGACCCTCACTGTGGCCTGCAGATGCCAGGTGCCAGAGACATCTCTGCACCAGGCGCACCTGTAGCAAAGCCAGTGGCACCACCTGTACCATTTCTGCTTTGGGCAAATTGTTCTGGCTACATTATATTTCTTCTTACCAATATCTGCCATCCACAACGGCTTGTATCCACCAATATCCATCCGAGCGCAGCATGTGCTTTGTATTTGTGCTGCACAATTGGGGGAGTCACCTCCACCTGCTGCGTGACGTATGTTCCTTATATGGAAACTACGCACATAGTTGTGGTGTATTCCCCAGAGATGACATGAATCACTCACTTAAGGATGTACTCCGTCTTGTGGCATAAGGGAGCAACAACTCTTTTCTTGCCCTGCTGATTTCTGCACTCAGACTTAAATGAAAAATTACATTTTCTTGGTCCATTTTTGGCAGATAACAAACCACAACTTCATCTGTGAAATTTCACATTCTTGTGTCTAAATTTCGCGCCAGACCATGCATGCTTTACTTGCAGAGAATTGCTGTTTGTGTATTCCGCAAAGTGTCATATTCCGCACCAGTGTGAAACAGCTTTTAGCCTGTTATTGTGTTTACTGATTATCCAGATGTCAGTCATGTCCAAATATTACCCAAATACTGTATGTACATGACCATCAAAATACACTTAAACAAAAGGAAATCTCTAGTCTGTGTGTGTGTGTGAAACTGGTTCTACTGCAGTTTCACCAGGACTCCCTGGGGGAAGAGATTTTGTGTCTAAATTCCTTTATTCCTTTTTAAATAAAGATGTATAACAAACAAAAATATTGATGTAAAATATAAGCACTGGAAACCACTGATTAACAGCTTTATTTCCATACATAGGAAGACAAAGGAGACCCGCTGTTCAGATTACAAGGCAGCAAATTGAGATACTCCTCACTCAAGGGTTCACAGTGGCAAGTATGGCAAGGATGCTGGGCTGCTCCTCCTCATACCTACATAAAAAAATGAAGTCCTTTTACATCTCCTCAAGAAGCAGATTTGCACACATAAGTGATGCTAACCTTGAGGAGCACATTAGGAGACTCCACAGCCAGTTTCCAAGATCAGGCTCAGAGGTAAGCATACTACTGTCCTGTTTCAAAAAAAAGGCTGAGACACTGTGTAAAAGCTATAGACAAAAGGATGCAATTGTGACGTCATCAAATGTGCTCCTATTTTTGTGATTGTAATCACTTGTTTTTGTTGTGCATTAAATTTATCATGTCTGTGTTTTTCATTTCTTTCCAAATGGATTTGTTCTATTTTTATATTAAAGCTCCAGTGGGTAACTTGGCGAAAGTGAAAGTAAACTCGCCACTTGATCCGAAATTTCAACACAATACACCGCCAAATCCCTTTATGAACCTCTGCCAAGCACCCCACACATACACAGACACACGCACACACACACAAATACACACAAAGGCGCAGGCACACACACACACACACACAAAGCAGCCATAATGCACCGACAGAAGATGTACTGTATCCATAGCAACCGGAGACTCCAAAACAATATTGCGTCTCTCTCACAATGAAACACACTCTTCTTGTGAGGCAGTCCAAGCAACACTGCCGCTCTTCTCTTCTGGTTGGAATTCTGTAACACAGACGAACAGTAAAGGAAGACAAACTGTGTCTCAAATGTAGTAATCAAGATCAATCAAGCCCAGGTATCTCCATGGTCCTGAGCGGCAGAAACAGAGTGCATGCCCACATCCACAGTTTGTGTGCTAGACCAGGGGTTCCCAAACTTTTCAGCCCACAGCCCCCAAAATAACGGTGCCAGAGACTGGGGACCCCTATCAACCCTGGAGGTGGCAAATAACGTTGTGCACAGTC
>JAPQLA010044882.1:0-11388 GCA_029822935.1 Naso vlamingii | reverse complement strand
TGGCTTGACACGCTTTGCAACGAAACTGGCAACTCGACTGCTGAAATTATTTTTTGTTGTTGCGACTATGACCTAGATCCACTAGATGGCGGTATTCTGCCCCATTCTACATAATTAACCTTTAACTCATTTTCAGTCGAAGGTACGTCTGTACTCGTATAGCAGAGGACAACTTGAAATTTGGATCAGATGCCTTTTATTATAATGTCTACATGTGCATGTGGCCAACCCTTCCCTAACACTTGTATCAAAATTTTTTCCTGCATTACATTAGAATTGCAAGAATAATTCATTAATGAAAAACTCTCACAAATACAGAACCACAAGGGGCTTGATGTGTTATCAGAGCACATGACTGGCTCTGCCTACTTGTGGGTGTCAGTGTTCATGCTTCAGCATATAATTGTCTCTCTTTCTTTCTTTGTTTTCCTGGTGAAACATCTGCAGCTTAACACTGGCAGCATGGCAATGCTGTATTTCCGAAAGTAAACTTAACTGATGTGTTGTTTTTCAGCCTCATCTCCACATCAGCATTCGACTTTGTGACATTTGCTGTGTTTGTCAGTGTCACAAATATGATGAAAAATAAGAACCCTGGACTTGGATCAGTCTTGACAAGGATACATTTGGCTAGTTTGGTTAAAAGTCACAAAATGCATCTGACACTGACGTCATAGACAGAAAAATGTTTCAGGTGTACAGGAAAAACTATTGACATCGCTTTTTTATTGTCATTGTCACTTGTCAGATAGGGTCATTATAACCTTGGCATCATCTTTTTTTTTATCTTGGATATTTAACAAGTTATGTTAGTCAGTGAACAAGTTAATTTCTTAAAGCTGTCAGTCAGTCACTCATCTTGAGATGGATCAACATCCACCACTGACAACTAAAATTTACATTAAAATATTTCATAGTGGAACAATAATACTTGTGAACTGCCCAGAAATTGCCCGTAAAACACCAGCACTTGGGTTAGGTGGCGTGTTTGATGGTTTGACATTCCAAACATACATGAACATATTCCTCTTTGAAACATCACTGTTGGAGACAAGCTGTCACTTCTACCTCAAGCTGCATCCCTTACGATGTGCGTCAAAGCCTACTGAACAAAGTTTTTCACTGAATCAGCCTCATCTGCTTACATGTGTGACTGACTGTGGTTATAAAAAAAAAGGCAGTTGCCAGATGTTTCATCATTCCTGCTCTACTTTATGAACAGCCTGTTTTAAGCTTTAACTCACAAAGTACACTTACTTATCAGCTAAGCTGGCAGCTGGATTTGCCTTATCTGAAATCCAGTTGGCTTCAATTCAAAAAATGTTTATCATAAAAAGTGGTAAGTAGAAAGCTCAGAAAGGTTGAGGACAAGGTAAATCTTTTCTCCTGAACCACTTATCTGTATTACAATTCTCCACCCAAACACCACAGATATAGATATTCTAAACTGTGCACTAATCTGAGGGTTTCCATTTATATTTCCCTAAAGGATCATTATGGTTTATTAAAAGATAGGATTTATTTTCATAGCTGTAGCCACTGTTTCTATCATGCAACACAGTTATGCCCTCACAATGCAACTGCTGAAATCAAAGAACAGAACATCACTACAACAGTCCATTAGAGCAAGAAATATGAACTCAAACTGTTGGGTTGTAAACAAACAAAATAAATATTTGAAGGTAAATTATCAACCAGCTGTAATTATCTAACAACATATTCAAAAAAAAGATTTGAATGTATTTTCAAATACCTTCTCAGTCCTTTCACTCCTTTATATGTCATGTCAATCACTTCTTTAATGATGTCATTTTTTTCTCTCTCTCTCTCTAATCCTTTCCCCTGGCCTCTCTCTCACTCCTGTTTTCTCCTCATCTAGGCAGCATTTATTATCTCTTTCTGGTAAATTATGACCGTAAGCTGTTGCAGCCCCAAAATTAAACATAAATCAAGTAGATTTTCACAGGACCATCTATTTTTTTTTTTCTTTAAAATACAGAATCCTATTATGGTGTCAAATTATATGCAATGCTATAAGTCACATGTAATGAAGATTAATGTCAGCCCAGTAGAACAAGTGAAACCCATTCAAAAATTAAAAAGTAGGTAAACTGATTTAAGGTTTTATTCCCCGCTGCATCCCTTATTTTTTTTATCTTCATCACTTTACTCACTGTTTCCTCTACTGTTATTCCCCTTTGCGTGTCATTCACACCTCTTTAATAGGAAATGAAAGCTTCTCATTCTCTTTTTCCTTTCAGCAGCACCCAACTCTCTCAAAGACACACGCTCACACTCACCCTTAACAGATGTTAAATCCAATCAACTGAATTACAGGGTTTAGTATCAATATCAATTACCTCCTCAGGAACAGACAGGGCCAAAATTTGTCCTGAGTTAAACTACCAGACCCTCTGGAATCTGTTAAGAAGAGGATGGAAATTGAAGAGGGACAGTTATTTTTGTGTGCTCTATAGGAAAATTTCTTATTTAACATGGCATTTTGTTGAAATAATTTATAATAAGGGAAATATATGTTTTTTACAGGATCAGATTATTTCTCAGTATGTATGAGCTGTACTTGGTCCAACTGGAAAGTGATTTTCAGTGGATTCATCTTTTTTTTCATATAATACAAATCATGCTTTGACTTTCAGGGCTCTATTTTGGTCAATCTTAGCACAACACAAACGCAGGTCTAAGCTCTGTTTGCTGAGAGTGCATGTTGGTGTTTTTTGGTAATTTGTTGAACATAGTTTTCTCTATTTTGCTCATGCTCAAATATTATTGCTACACATCGGAAAGATGCATTACTCACATCAACAGTAGGGGCAGTACTGGCAAAGCACAAGCACAGGTCAGTAGGCACGTCAGCAGCCAACAAAAATTATGGAAATTTTTGAAGACAAGCTAAAAGACCAGGTCTATAATTACTCTTTTCATGAGCCTTACATACCATCTACTATTGCGTTGTTGTAGCTGTTTATGACATGATTTTAGAATTAACAAAACTGCTAACCTTTGAGAGTGTCACCATGTTAATTACTTACATAATGCAAGTACAAAAGTCCTGAACAATCCGAGTTCATGTCTGGATGCTCTGATGTGCCCGCCAGTGGTGTCCTACAGCAATGTGCGTAGTATATAGTCAAGCATATGAATACATTAAGCTCACATCGAATATCAATTCTCAAATATACTGTGTAAAAAAAAAAAGGTAATGAGCTTTATCCTAAATTTTTTTCCTATATGTTTTATTGAACCCATCCAGTGGTCCCAGTTTTAACCTGTGATCATAAAGTGTCAACACCTGTGATCTAATCAAATGTAGTACAGCCTACTCTAAAAAAAACAACGTTTTGTTTTAAATTCATAAACAGACAGTAATCAGCAATGGTGGTTAAAGATGGTATTGTACTGTGCACAAAAAAAACAAACTGACAAAAACCACAACTGTTAAAGTGACGGGCCTTTGTTTAAAAGGAAACAAAAAAAAAATTAATAAAGAAAATTAAACAAATAAAATCACCGCCATTGCTGCAAAAGTTAAACAAAACAAAACAAAACATGTTCATTTCGTTGTAATGGGCAGTCACATATCTCTCATTTCTATTCAACCATTTTTTTCGGGTATTTTATCCTGTAAAAATGTTACATTTGGTACTTACTCTACCTTTGAGTATTTAGCCCTGGAAATGAAATCTGCATATCCCTGTCTAGAACTCACAGTTTACTGCCCTCCAAAACTTAACAAAGCTTTTACTGCTGAATTTGGCAAGCTTTTATCCAAAATCACTGTTGAATATGACTCAGTCCTTATTTCAGGTGACTTCAACATACCAGTTTGCTGACATGTTATCAATCTTTGATTTCACATAGCACACAGCCCACAATCAGGGTCACACTCTTGACCAGGGGTCTCATTTACAAAACTGTGCGTAGGATCCTTACTAAAAGTGTACATGTGCCCAAAAGCCAAAAATGGCACATGCCAAAAAATATTCAGACTTATAAAACCGTGCGTACAAACACATATAAGCAATCTTCCCCTTTCGAAATCACAAATCACCTACGAGTGTGCATACGTTAATCAGCCTCTTATCTCACCCTGTACACACCCATTTTAACCATTAATAGTCAATACAAAGCACCTCATGAATGTGATCCACATATAAATGAGCCTGGCATACAATTGTTCTTTTGTGGTGAGTCATGGAAACAGGTGACAAAAGAACCAAAAAAGAACTTCAGAACAGGTGGAGGATCGGAAAAAACTTTATTTGGTGGCTATATCAGCAGGATCAACAACAGCGAATGGCTACATGTGGCTGGTGCGGTCAACTGTGTCAGTGGAACAGAGCGGACAGTGCCAGAACTAAAAAAAAAAAATTGGTCCGACCTAAAGGTACACTACGTCTTTCTACTCCTTTACTTACATGCATTTAATTTGTGTTGCTTGAATTTGCGGATGTTATACTTTGATATGTTAATTTGTTGTAAATGTGCACATCAAAGTGCTCATTCAAAACAAACGAGCAATCTTCCCCTCCTCCTCCTGCGCTCCCAGAGCGGACAATGTAATGGTGGGACAGCACTGATTCACTAATGTTGATTCGAGATTTTGGATTTTACTAGAAGGTGTTTGTCACTCAAGGCACAAAAACCACTGTTGGATTTAATCTTCACGATAACATGGATCTAACGTACGATACAGTGTGAAATTAAATGTGTGTGACACATCAATGGCCTACTTATAGTCGTTCCTCTCACATTATAGTCGTTCCTCTCATGTTACATTTCTACAATCTGACTCTAGTTTACCACTTCACCATCTGTGTCACCAATTCCCCTTGTCCCCAGAACGTGCACACGCATGGCTCAAAGTTTACGTACAGGTCCGCACATTCTCCCCTCAAGTTTGTTTTTTATAGACCACAACCTTTGCGTATGAAGTAACCTATGCCACTTTCAGGCCTTGTTTTGTGCGTACACCACCTTTATAAATGAGGCCCGATCATTTCCAAAAGCCATCTAACCTTAAACTGCAAGCTAGATGTTGAGAGATCAGATCTTTTTTTTTTTTTAATTAATTAATTTATATTATTATTTATTTATTTATTTTGTGGCTTGGATGTCTGAATATGTACCTGACCTGATATCAGTTGAAAAGCGCTCTATCTTTGCAGACAAACACAATATGTTTATCAGTAGATATACTACCAGGTCACATTCTGGTTTTTTTTTTTTATTTCAGATTTTAACTTTAATTTTGTCTTCATTGTCTTTGTGTCACAAGTTGGTCAATAATTTTAACCTCTCAGTGATCCAAATTTTAGATGATATTGCACCTTAAAAAGCCAGGACAATATCTGGTAAAAGCACCATGGAGGAATGTAGAAATAGAGAAGGCACTTTAATGCCACAAATCTGAGTGCAAGTGGTGTAAGACAAATATGCAGGCTGATTATATTACTTACAAGCACTTACTAAGTAACTACAATAAAGAGATTAAAAAATCCAGACAGCATTACTTCTCTCAAATTATTTCAGAAAATCATAATTCTGAGTTTCTATTCAGTACAATTAATAAACTAGTCAGTCCCTTCAGACCAATACACGCTGAGCTTCACTCTACAGAAAAAAGCAGTGAATTTGCCACATACCTTAAACTTGTGATTACCAATATTAGAAACAATGTTATGGCTGCCTCTACTGGAGCAAGTGACCGCTGGTTTTCCTCTCATTGCTGCCAGCACTCTCTCTAATTTCACCCTCATACAAAGATGTGAACTGCAAGAAATTATACAACAGTTAAGCTCTGCTACATGTGCTCTTAATGCAATTCCTACCAACCTATTTAAAAATGTTTTTAACTGTCTGGTAGATGACGTCCTTGAAATTCTCAATTCCTCTCTACTTTCTGGAGTTTTCCCCACAGTTCTCAAACATGCTATTTTAAGTCAGTTTTTAAAAAAGAACATTATTGATCCATTTCCTCTCGAGAACTACAGACCTATATAAAACTTACAATTCCTTGGGAAAATTCTTGAAAAGGTCATATATCAACAATAACACATTCATCTGTCACAACAAAATCTATTTGATGTTTACCAGTCTGTTTTTAGAACTAACCATAGTACAGAAACTTCCTTTGAAAGTTATTTATGATCTCAAAATTTACTCAGACAACCATAGAGTTTCTGTTCTTGTACTTCTCGACATCAGTGCTGCTTTTGACACAGTTGACCATGTTCCTCTTCAGTGCCTTGAACAGTGATTCGGTTTTAGAGACACTGTCCTTAACTAGCTTGCTTCCTATCTCACTGGTAGATCTTTCTCTGTTCCTGTTGTTAATTTTCAATCAGACGAAGTCAGCATTCCACATGGAGGACCTCAAGGATCTATTTTTGGTCCTCTACTGTTTAATTTGCATATGCTCCCACTTGGGCCCATAATTTAACAACACAACATATCAACCCAGTTATACCTGTCTGTTTCTGCCAACCACCATAACCCAGAGAATGATTTCATCTAATGGGCTACTGATGTCAGGTATTGGATGGCCAGAAACTTCTTACAACTAAACGAGAACAAAACAGATATTTTTTTAACAGGTCAGAAGGCTCTGAGGCACCAAATTAGCTCTTCGTTAACTCCCCTGCTGGTAAAACCCTGTGAGCATGTCAAAAATTTGGGTGTGATTATGGATGTTGATCTTTAAGAAACACATTCCTGATATCTTAAAAACTGCTTTTTATCATCTTGGAAATATTTCTTAAGTTACAGCCTTCCTTTCACAGTCAGATTCTCAAAAGTTGGTTCATGCATTTATTTCCAGTTGACTTGATTATTGTAATACACTTTTTGCTGGACTGGCAAAGAAAACCCTTAATAAACTCCAACTTATTCAGAACACTGCAGCCAGAGTACTAACCAGAATCAAAAGATGTGAACACATCACTCTTATTGTTCAGCTTTTTTAGGTCTGCTGAACAGCGCCCTCTAAGGGTACTTTTCCTATTGCACTTTCCCTTAAATCACAGAACATCTTGTTCCCCCCTATCTCTTTTAGCATGCAACAATGCAGTGAGCAGCTCTCATTTGTGGTTGAAAGTCTGGGCGAATATACATCTGTAAGTACTGTTTTTGTGATGTATTGATTGAGTAATGTTAAAGTATGATCACTAGCACGTTTTTCAGAGCTTAACTGTGTTTTCAGTCTCTTGTAAAAATTTGGTGTTTGTTGCTAATTAGCACCAGTTTGCTAACCTGTTCTGTTAGCCTTTGGCATTACAGTCTATTGTGTATCATGTTAGCTTATAGGCTATGGTGTTATGAGCTATGGTTAAAGCCATGAGGTAGTAATGCTTTGCTTTCCTTTTCACTCACATGATTTATTTGTGCGCATTGATAGTGATTTGTGCATATTATTATTTTGGGAGTGTTTTCAGTTCATGTAAATTGGAATGCATGCGATATTAATGTAGCTCATAAGTATTAGTTTGGAACTTTCTGTGCAATTTTACTGCATTTCTTGTGCATCTTAAGTTACATTTCTACAGCTAAGCAAAACATATGTGTTTTATACATGCTCATTGGTCTGCAAGTAGCCTTTGTTAATATTTAGCTGCTTAATAGATATCTGTTAGTTCATATATCTTTGCCAGTTAACAATATTTACAGTAGAAAACATAATTTCAGTTCACATTCTAATCAGTTCATTTGTGTGTGTATTGTATGTCATTGCAGAAAAAATAAAAAAAATAAAATAAAAAAATAATAAAAGAAGGAAAGAAAAGAAAATAAGACACCAAAAAAGGACTTTGCCTTCAAACTGATAACAGTCTCCTCCTGGTCTAACTTCACCTTCTGATGTTAACTGTCTGCCTAGCATTGCAAGGGTGGCTCATGCATTGTGAGGGCAGAACACCTATTCTAGCTGTCTTCCCTGGCTGCCAGTAAAACAAAGTAATTATTTTAAAATTTTACTTATAATTTTTGAAGCTATGAATGGCTTAGCACCCTCTTACATTGTTGACATGCTTACTGAATATACACTGGATAAATAAAGACCCCTGAGATCATCAGGTAAAGTGTTTCCTCACTATACCCAGAATTCATTCTAAATCAGCTCATGGTGCTTTCAGTCATTATAGTCCTACTCTCTGGAATTTTTTTACCACACCAACCCAGGTCTGCTGCAGCAGTATCTTCTTTTAAATGTAGACTAAAAACATATTTTTTTCACAAGTTTTTAACCAGGTATTGTGTGTGTGTGTGTGTGTGTGTGTGTGTGTTGTAGGGGAAATACCTCTGGATAATTTTGCCCTCGTTTTAAATTTGGGGCACCACCTTCTCTGAAGGAAATTTATCATTAGCTAATTAATAATTCAGTAGATAAGTTATTAACTTATTATCATGTTTATCCATTATGAATCAATCTCATTACCTGGGTTATGAATTCTCCATACAGTGATCTTTGTTCCTACAAAAATAATATTCACAGACAACGACATGGCGATAAATGGGGATTTATTTATGATTAAAATGAAACAAGTGACTAAATGAATAATAAAGGGGGTAAATGGGGAATAAGGCAAATCAAATATGTTTGTGACTATGAAGGCAAGGAATTCAAATGGTGAATGAGTTTGGCGATAAATGAGAAGAATATATTGTGGATAAGACGTCGAAAATCTGGTTTTACGCGAAACTACTAATCTGACCATATAACAAAAATTAACCAGAAGAATAGCTAGTCACTATTCGGCAAATTGACATCAACTCTCATCACGGCCCAGCTGCTGACAGGTGAGGAAACAAAGTTGCCTACTTTCTCTGCAGAATTCTCAAGCCGGTCCGTTCGTTATAGAGATGACCCAGGCGTCTGCTTGGTTTTCTCTGGGTCCTGGCAGATTGTGGTCCGATGGGCGTCGTCTGACCAGGTCCGATAACAGCGGTTCTCCGGGCTCCTTTTAACGTCAGTTGTTACGGCTGTAATGAGTCTTTAGTTCTGCGAAGGGGACCCGGGTTGCGGGGGTCTGGAGCAGATTGCAGCAGCGCTGTTCTTGAGGCTTTGATAAAAGATGTAACAGCCGAATAGCATCTGAGCTTGGCGGAGGTGGTTACTTATTGATAACAAAAATTGAAAGCAATCTTGTTGGCCGTTCGATATCACTCTCAAGATTATTATTGACGAATAAAACGGAAAGTAAAATAACTGAGTGTTCGGCTTCGCTGCTTCAAGCGTCACGCTCCTGAGAACGTCACAAAAAGGAGAACAGTTGAGCACGTGTAATTCTGTGAGCTGAGCCACAAGTGTATGCTTGTGGGAGTGATAGAATAAGAAAAAAACACAAGGTAAAAATAAAATTGAACAGTCAAGACGAAGTGAAGACAAAAAGCAAAAACTAGCGTGCATACAAAAAGACGAAGCACAAAAATAGACACAAGAGCAGAGAGCCTGAAGAGCAAAAAAGGAAAGAGAGCAAAGGACAAAAGACCCTTCTTTGTCCTAGCTCAGCAGTTTTGTAAGAGCCGACAGTGATGGGCATGTTTCTCGCTAGGCGGGCCTTCTCGCTTCGATGGGGAAGATTCTTTATATTAAAAGGGATTAAAAAAAACTTCTTCCGTACCTGATATAATTTTAAATGTTAGGCGCGGTATACGTGTATTCTTCTCCATCATGGTCAAAACTCGGTTTTTCTTTCTTTCTTTTTTTTTTTTTTACTATAAACATGTATTAAGGCAAGATTAACACACTGCATTCAAAGGAGTAACATGTTATAAAAGATGTTTCTTACAAGAATTATTACAAACTATTCTAAGATAGATTTAACAAGACATACAAAAATACAAAGATAACATATTATAAAAACCAACTGACCAAACGATTTAACTGATTCTCATTGCATCATATAACACCAGATTATCATGTGAGACCTATTAACTCTCACCACATGATGGCAGTGTGACTCTATGTAAAATTGGTGGTTAAAATCTCTAAAACTCTAAATAGCGTTTCCTACGGGCTATAACAATGGGACTTACGTCAAATCTTTCACAGATGAGTCATACAACAAACTACAGTATTAAAATTTGATCCGAAGAGTAGTTCACCTGCAAGGGAAGATTTCAAATTATTCAACACACAGAAATGAGTTCTGGTCATAAAGGCATCTTGAGTTTATGGTTTCCAGATGTCTCTTTGATGTCCATAGCATCCTGACCGGGTGGCACTCCAGGGCAGGATGTGTCAACCCCCACACCCCCACCCCACCCCCTTGGTGGGGCTTTTAAGCATTTGTCTTTGACCTCATGAAAGAAGGAATCCCATGAGGCTGTTTCTCTCCTACAGTGTGTGTATGTGTTAAGGGATAAAACTTTCATTGCAGTAGACTATCAATATTACCATTGTTATTTATTTTAATGATAATAATAATAATAATAATAATAATAATAATAATAATAATAATGTTACCTTCTTATCATAGTCTCTACTGTAATAGCTTCTCTATTCAGTTTCTTCAATTTATTTTTTTATACTTATATTGTCCCATCTGTTTTATGTGTGAAATTTCCTAGGTTTATTTATTTTTATCTTGTATGTTTGATATGTGTATTGTTCATGTAATTTATGTTGTTGGGATCCACGGATAAAGACGTTCATTTTGGGGATTTCAACAGGACTGTTTTTGAATAAACATGTTTTTCATCTGCCACAAAGGAAGCTATGGACTGAGCTTATCCCCCACAGTCCTCCAAATCTTTACACCTAGGTGTGAAGACATGCCACAGACCCAGCTGTGAGTTACCATTGGTCAGTGGGATCGACACCCCTGATCAGGCAACAAAACCCAGCTCCTTCCTTTGTTCACTCTCTTATCTCTCGGGACCTCTCCGGAGGTCCTCCTCGCTCTCTTGTCTCCAGTGACCTCTTAGGAGGTCCTCGCTCCCTCTTGTCTCCTCAGAGACTCAGGGACCTCTCCTGAGGTCCTCTCTTACGGCTTCCAAGATGCTCCTGAGCTCCCACCAGAGCTCTCACCAGAAGTTCCGAGTCCTCAAGGGATCTTCTTCTGAACTTTACCTGCTAAGAGCTGCAAACAGCAGCCCCAGCAAACAAGAGAACTTCTTCCTACAGCAGCGACGTGAGGTCCTGTGTAGGAACTGTTCGTATCAGCAGCTTTGCCAAGGCCTGCTAGCTAACTCCAAAGCAGAGGACAACCAAGTGAGCACTGAGCTGCTCACCTTGCAAGGATTACACTGAGCAACCAGCATCCCGCAAGGACAATAATTTTCAACTTTGGGACCGACACTACCCAGCCTGGATCCCCAGACAAGGAACCACCAGCATCCTCCCTCAAGGACTGGTAATGTTGAACTGGGCCT
>JAPQLA010044701.1:0-11398 GCA_029822935.1 Naso vlamingii | reverse complement strand
TGGAACTCTGTTCCAATGTGCATCTTTACGGGTTCTGGCCCTTCGACAATCACCCACATGGACTTCATGCTCTGACTTACCACTACTACGACGATATAAATGTTAAAAAGAATTTACACGCCATGCCAGCTGAGTTTAATGTCTTGTTGCAGTTGCACACTCAGGGCGTGCTTAAGCTTCACCTGGGTGATTGTGGTGAAAAGTAGTTCCCAGAACCTGAGGCAGCTGACAGGACAGGAGCAAAGAGCCTTCTTTGTAGCCTCAGGAAGCAAGTCTTTCATATACTTTTAAATGAATGGACAGATCTATTTTGACTGGTCAATCAATCAATCAGTCAGATTAATTTTTGTATAGCCCAAAGTCACAAACTACTAAACTGCACAGACATGACATCCTCTGTCCTTAGACCCCCTCACCAGCTGAGGAAAAACTTAAAGAACCCTAAATCAGTGGAAGAAATCAGGGAAAAATAAGAAACCTCAGAGAGAACCGCAGAGTAGGGATCCCTCTCCCTAGGACGGACAGACATGCGATAGATGTCACGTGCAGAACACAACAACAAAACAATCACAATGTAGTTGCTACATCTTGGATTATGAGAGTCTATAGATCCAGAAGGAGGTGGAGTCCATGAGTCCAGGAGCACAGTCCATAGGTCAGATATGTGATCTATTGATCAAGAAGGTGGTACAGTCCAGAGAACCAGAGGCACGCACAGTCTATGAATCGTGACAGTCTTGGGTCAGGTGGCACAGATCAACTGTGTCCAAGCAAGTCGGATACTTGGAATTGCACTGAATGCTAAATTGACCTCTCAGCAGCCAAGACATTTGCACTGATCAAAATGCAACAATCATAAGGCTGCAAACATTCTGTAAACAGTCTTACAGTGTACCTAAGACTGTATTTATTACTAGAAATATCCAACTGGAGTCTGGAGGGAGTTTTATTTAAATGGAAATGCTTTGTGAGGCCTTTGTGGGGTCTACTTATGTTAATCAGTTAGTTGCATAACTGACAATGGGAGCTTTTAAAACAAACTGAATGTATTTAGTATATAATGTATATAATAAATAAAGAAATAAATAGCTAAAAGTTAAAAAGATGAAAAGCTGATCAACTACTGCCGTTAGCAGCATTTAAATGCTTGATAGCTGAAGGGATAAAAGAGTTCGAGTCTCTATTTGTCTTCCTTGAATGTGCAAGGTGGTGCCATCCTGAGGCCATTAAGGAAAATTTCTGTGAGAGAATGTGGTCAGATTGACTCAGGAGTTGTTTTCTCCTTCTGGACCATCCATTTCTTCCAGAGGGAGCTCAAGTCTTTCAGCTGGACTCCAATTATCTTGGAGCAGACTTGAGCAATGTTGTTAAAATTGTTCTGGTCCTTTGCAGACAACCCATAAAACCAGCACATAAAGGAAGATGTTAAAAGACCGTCAATAAAAGAATGATTAAAGTTGTATGAAAAATTCTCCGAGACATTAAAAGAATTAAGCCTCAGCATCAAGTGGATTTTTTGTTGCCCCTGCTTCGCAATCAATTCTGTGTTTTGTCAAACAAAAGTTTTGAGTCAGACTAAAGATGATTCCTAAGTGCTTGTATGTGTCCACAATGTCCACATTTTCGCAGTGAATCCAATCCAGTCCAATCCATTTATTTTGAAAAAACACCTTTTAAAAACAAAAACGTTGACCAAAGTGCTGTACAATGAGAAATTTAAATGATATAAACACAATAAACACAAGGCCAACACAAAAAATGCCTAGACATAAAGAGTTAAAACATAGAGGAAAATAGAAAAGGAAGGGAAATACACCATCTCTCAGGCAGAGCCAAAAGCCAGTGGATAAAAGTGTGTTTTAAGGTTTGATTTACAAACCGTTAGTGTGGGGGACAATCGAACATGTGGAGGCAGAGCATTCCAGAGCTTTGGTGCTGCTACTGAAAAGGCTTGGTCACTCCTAAGCTTCAACTTTGACCTTGGGACAGTCAGAAGCAACTGATCAGTAGATCTGAGTGTCCCCAGTAAAATATGAGGTTTTAAAAGGTTAGAATGATAAGAAGGAGCCATTCCATTAAAAGATTTATATGTCAACAATAAAACTTTAAAATCAACCCTAAAACACACAAGGAGCTAGTAAAGGGATGCTAAAATGGGGGATTCATATTTGTGTTTGCCAGTTAAAAGACAAGCGGCAGCATTCTGAACAAGTTGATAATGATTAAGAGAGGCTTGGCTTGCAACAAAGAAGTGCATTGCAATAATCAAGACACATGGTCATAAAAGTATGTATAACTTTCTCAAAATTATTAAAAGATGAAAAGGTAAAGCTGCATGTCGTTAGCATTAAAATGGAAAGACATGCCATACTTTCCTAAGATGGAACACAAGGGAAGCATGTACACTGAGAAAAGAATTGGACCAAGTATGGAGCCCTGGGGGACTCCACATGGAAGAGAGGCTGAGGAGGAGTTGACATCACTGAGGCAGACCGAGAAACTTCTGTCTGCCAGGTAAGACTTAAACCAATCCAATGCTGTGCCTTTCATCTCAACCCAGTGGTCCAGACAAGAAATTAAAATCTTGTGGTCTACAGTGTCAAAGGCAGCTGTGAGACTGAAAAGCATAAGACCAACTGAATCCCCAGAGTCAGTAATTAATAAAAGATCATAAAAAACCTTTAAAAGTGCAGTTTCAGTGCTGTGAAGTGCTTTAAAACCGGATTATACCATGGTCTGTGTAAATACTCTTTTCTGATTGGCTGACAGCTGTGCGACAAAACAGGTAGGTCAGCACAAGTTCAATCACCGTTCAAAATTAATCTGCTACCCAACCTGTATCCATGGCAACCTGTAAACTTACATCCTTAGTATGTATATGTTAGTATGTATCCTCCGTGCACAATTATGCTGCAGGCACATAAAACAGAGATCTTCCTGGTGAAACATCACAGTTTCATCAGTCTAAAAATATTGATTTGAAAGACTAAACGTTGAACTCCGTTTCCTTCGAGGAGTTTATCAACCTACAGCTTTTCAGAATGTCTTTTCACTGGGTGTCAGTGTTGCCAGGTGTATGATAATTATCGTATTTGTATGATAATTTGGCCCTCTGTACGATGTACGATCAATAATCCCAAAAAAGGGCAAATATACCATAATTTGACCATTTCAAATTATTGCCTGCCAAAACTGTCTGCCAGAGAGTTTTTTTGTGAACCCTGAAGGCATCTGTTCCCATGTGACATGTTACCAGCCAATCGTGCTTTGCTGAGTGTGAGATACGAGTGACGTCCATGCATTGATTGGCTAAAGGGTCAGCTGCGCCCGTCCCACGAGACGCTCACAGGCAGGAAGTCGAGCGACTTGAGCGAGATTTAAACCAAAAGAAGAAGAAGAAGGAGAGGAGAAGACGAAGCAAAATGAGTGCAGTTGAAGGCCGTTAACCCATTCCATACTGACGCCACGAAACCGTGAGCGCCTGTAGGACGCTATTAAACACTAGAGTGACTATATTTGACTATAGCGCATCAGTGGGCTTGTTATTTTGGTTATGGCGGGTGTACAATAATTTCCCTCAAAATACGATAATTTTGAGTCTCTGGTACGATAATCCTACATTTCCCACCTGGCAACGCTGCTGGGTGTAGTCACTGCATTATCATCTGAACACCAAAGGGAGGCGCTTGTAAAACACAAGCTGCAAGAAGTAGCCTCCATTCATTGAGAGGCAAAATTAAGTAAGTAAACAAAGTGTCCGCTGGCTGAACTGTCTGATCTGAAGTGATGGTTAAGTCATCAAAAGGTGAGTAACCCCAGCGTTTGATTTTAAAAAGGTTGATAACTGAGTCTATGCGCATTTATTCCCCTCTACAGCCCTGTTACACTCACTGATATCAGTCAGTCATCTCAGTTCTGTTCACTGTTCACCTCTACTCCTGATGGAGACAATCTCCTGTCATTTTGTTCCTGAACATTTTTATCGATTTGGGGACAATGACATGACTGGTTATTGAGGTAGACTTGATCCGTAACATACTGACAAACTGTATTTAACCTACTGTTTGTCTATGCAATGCCACTGACTTTGAACCTTGTTAGCATGATGTTAGCTCTTTTGCTAGCAGCCAGTTCAATGAGCTTAGCGGACTACTTTATTTCGGTTGCTAAGTCATAGCTATGGTTTGTCCTATTTACTGGAGTAGTGAACTATGTTTTCATTACACAAGGATTGTATGAAATTGTAATGAGTGTTCGAGGTATTAGTGAAACCTTCAGGTGTTGCCAGGGAAACAGATTCTTGCTTGTTTTAACTTTAAAGATTGACCGCAAATTAAATGAAAATGATTCTGAGTGCAGAACTTTCACCAAAACTTTGTGAATGCTTTCATTTTAAATTGTTGAATGGCATAAGAGGGATAATCAGCTCTCTTTGTTACGTTATTGGCGCGTTTGGTAACTAAGGAACAATCTGCGGTTGACAACAGGATGACTTATGTGCTTTCAAAAGGAAAGCCTCTTGCTTTAAAAATAAAAAGAGACACAATAAGCACAATGTAAGTAAAACATATAAAAAAAGACAAATGACAATAAAATTTAGTTATGTCTTTTTGTTTTTAGAACCAAAACATTAAATGGGGTTATTTACAAGCTGATATTTATTAGGGCTGTCAAATGATTAATTTTAGAAAAAAATGTGATTAATCGCAGAATTTCAATATTAATGGTGATTAATCACATTTTTTATTGCATGTTTAAATTTAAATTATTTAGCATTACACAACAGTTTTTAAGTCCTTAACAATGTAAAGCAACGCTCACCAGTGTAACTTGATCAGGAATCAAAGGCCAACAAGATTACATCTCTTGCATAAGTCCGGTTCAGTAGCGAGAAAGAGATTGGGAAAAAAAGCACTTCATGTGATGTTTTGCTTTGTTGACCTACTTACAAGCACATCCGTGGTGTTTTGCGGTTTACTCTCTCTACGCATTTGATTCTAAAATTTCATCTATGCTAATCTGAGTCTAAAAATATCATATGGAAAAAAAACAAGTTACACCAAGCACACAGGACAGTTCAGAGTTACTGGAAAGCTTATCTGATAACGTTAGGCAGAGGCAGGCTGACACTTCATTGACTACCAGTGTTTGAGCTAAGCTAATTAGAAGTGGGCAAGCTCTGCAAATGCCCCAAAATCATAGCTCTTACATTGCAAGCCCAATAGTAATGACAAAATATGGGAAGTCCCAAACCACCCCCCTCTCTGGGGTTTTGTAGCTGCATTTTGGAGATGCAGTGGGACTTGAATGCCCAAATAAAAAGCATGATTGTAGAATCTAAATCTAATCAGACCTATCGAAGAGAGTGGTAGGTGCTTCCAGCTTTCAATGTATTTTCTGAGTTTAACAACCATTTCAAGGTAGTTGAGCTTAAATAACTGTTTCCTTGAAATATTTAGCAGTTTAAAAAAAGAAACAAAACAGAACAAAACAAAAAAGAAACAAAAAAAGCAAAACCAAAAATGCTGATGATAACACCATTTTTTATAATAATAAAGCATTGGTGTCACCAAGATATGAAGCTAATCTCTGTATATCATGAAATAAAGAAGATGAGTAATTGCCTCTACATTTCCAAACAGTCAAAATATTCTTTTAAAATTTAGGCTGTTTTTATGTCTCTAAAATTGCAAAAGATCATAGAAAATCTAAGAGTCCAAGACAACTTAATCAGGGAGGGAGGGGATCTTACTTCACTAACATGATCAGAAATGAAAAAACAAAATGAAAACAAACAAACTCAAATGTCAGCAAATGGGGGCTGTGCAGGGGATTTTTGTGAGTGTGGAGTGAAGATATCTGACAATAGTTTTTCCCCCTTACTGGCTCTTTGTGTTTCACACAGCAAGTCATTATCAGTGCAAATGTTGCTTTGAAAAGCATGTAAAAGCATAAAACACTGGACACATGTGCTGTTGTTGGAAACGGAGGGATCCTGACCAACAGCAGCTGTGGAAAAATGATTGACTCAGCTTAGTTGGTTCAAATGTGTTCAGTGTCCTGCACTGAAAGGCTGATGACAACTTAAACCAACAGAAGTAAACAAATCTCTTTTGAAGTTCCACAAAACCATCTCTATACTGTCTTTGGTGCTTGTTCAGGTGCAACCTACCTCCTCTGGAAAATGGCTATGAGAAACATGTGGGCATCAAGACTGACCTTGTGACAGCAAACCCAAGCATCCTCCTGAGGAAGTAAGAGGAAAAATCCTACTGAAATTTCACTTTCAATTTTTCATTTTGTCTTGCTGCATCACATCAGCTGTTTATTTTCAGGTATGGGGCTCTAAACGGGCGCCGCCGTCCATTTGCGGACAGTCTGCACCCCTATGGCAACTCCCTGCTGCTCCTTCCCGCCTTCTCCTTTGGCATGAACACTCAAGTGTCCCTGCGAGCTGTCTACACCATTGAGGACTTTGAAAGCCCCATACGACCTGTCCTCTTTAACCCTGAGTACCTCCAGAGTCTGGCCGTCTTCTGGCACTCTCAAGGCTTAAAACCAGCGCGACTCACCACCAGCATAATGACTAGCTTGGCGCTGGAACTCTGTTCCAATGTGCATCTTTACGGGTTCTGGTTCTTTGACAATCACCCACATGGACTTCATGTTCTGACTCACCACTACTACGACGATATACATGTTAAAAATAATTTCCATGCCATGCCGGCTGAGATGGATGTCTTGTTGCAGCTGCACACTCAAGGTGTGCTTAAGCTTCACCTGGGTGATTGTGGTGAAAAGTAGTTCACAGAGCCTGAGGCAGCTGACAGGACAGAAGCAAAGTGCCTTCTTTGTAGCCTCTGTATCGGACCTGTCAGCTATCTCACTCACATTACATTTCACATCACATTTATTCTCTACCCTTCATTTCTGAATCCCATTAGCTGTCCTTAATGTAACAGCTTCTCTTCCTAGAGACCACATTCCTTGAAGTCAAGTCATCCTCTGGACGGCGGTGTTTGTTTTCAAACTGACATACTTACAACTAAGTGACTCTTTAACTTTTGAGCTGTAGTTTTCAGATTGGCTGAAACTTCCCATACTCTGGATACACGACTCATAAAGACAACAGAACTAAATTATGACACGGGCCTGGAGAGAAGAAGACACTCTCATACACACACACACACACACAAACACAAATCCACACACTCACTTTTTCCAAGAAGAATTATTAAACTTATGTTGCTCTTCAGGAGTGGAGTAACTTCAATTTATTTACAACAAATGACAACCTCATTCACTTATCACCGGAAACACAATTCTTGTCTTCTCCCTCTGACTAACAATGAGAAGTTGGAGCTACTGTTGGAGGACAGGATGAGACTTTTGTGTGCTGATTTTACAGACATCATCAAATGATCATTAAACAATTGTTTTATCTGCTGTTTATGTAGCTCAACATACTCGGCACATTTTTATTCAAAATCAGTGAAAGTCCCATCTCTCTATGATGTTCTATAACCGAGTTACATTTTTATTCCCTTATATTACTCAGTCAATCACACTTTTCCTACAAATGTATGTATTACACATACTTATTACTAGAACTTCTGTGTTAAACCTGTAGCCATTTTGGTATTATGAAAACATAACCAGCTTTACTTTTTATAGAACATTACTTTAAACCCATTAGTCGCCTGTTAACAGTTTCAGTCTTATATTTGATAATTAATCAATGTGACTATTCTTACGTAATAAAGTATTTTATTATTATTGTATCTGTATCAGTATTATGTTAGATGTGTTACATTGTCACATACAGAAATTTCAAGTCACAGATACGAAACTTTATCTGAGTGCTAGAACAACTGACCTGTCTGTTATTTGATGAATTCAAATTACAAGTCTTAAAACTTCATTGTAGTTCCTACATGCTTCGTTGGTTTTGCTTACTCTGTATAAATCTATTAGCAACAGTTAATGAATAGTCACATGAGCTAAATGACTGCTAATAAATGACTACATGATGAATATGACAGTGTTTACTGAAATGAATGTTTTTCAAAATGTCTCTTAACACATCCGTTACTTAGGTAAAGACTGTTGTCACTTGATCACACTTTTGAGTATTTTCATTTTTATGTTTACGGTCATGGTGAAACAGAAATAATTGGTGCGCAGAACCATATCTTGATAATGTCCAATTCCCCACAGCCTATGCAAATTTCTAAACTCCGCAGACAAAGAGATCTGCATACATTACATACGTCACATCTTATTGGTGAAAAATCTGAAAAACACCCAGACATGTAGGCCTCTCATCGGCAGAGAACCTCTAGGAGCTGTCTTATCTCAGATGTTTTAAAATCAGGCGTGAGCCAGTCTTGAGGCTTTTTGAACCCTCTTCTCATCTTCTTCTGGCCTTCTTCCTGCCTACTTTTTCAGACGTCTGCTCCTAAGTTTCTTTGCCATGCAGTGGTCGTATGTTTTTCCTTTGTTCTTAAAACATGTCAATCCTTTTTCTCTGCCTTGTAACTCTCTGTTTTTCCGTCATACAATCATTTTGCAAACAAAGCTTTTACAAGTTTGAAAGAGCTTAACCAGAGTCCTCTTATTCTTTGCAGCCAAACTATTTGTAAGCAGAATTAAAGAAAGTTTCTAACATTTTTCTTAAAATTTTGGAATACGTTTAGGAAGCTTTTGTTCACATGACCAAGGGCAACTTTTACAAGACTGTCATATTCATTCACTCAATTTTTGCCGTCAACCCAACAAGCCTACCTGCTGAGAACTGAAAGCATTCTCTTGAGAAAGTCAAGCAAACTTTCTTGCTGCCAGTCATAGGAGGGAAATGAGAAACAACGCATCAGAACCGACCGCAACCCGGTCATCAGAACCACTCACCGACTGCTTCACTGGCTGGGAGAGAACCTGCTGTTGTGTGGGAGTTACCGTTTCCTGTCTCAACCCCTCCTCTCATCCTTTCTGTGAGGCACTTCCAACTGCTTAACAGTGGGCTCACAACTTCTGATGCTTTCAGGGTGATATTAAAATATTGCTACTTTCATCTTAATTCAGCACAATAGATTATTAATCTCATCATCTAGTCAAATATTCAATTCCAGATTTCACGTTCTGTTAGAATTAGGTAATCCCAGCTTCAGTCTCTTTCACCAACTGCCATTCTACTCCATTTGCTTAGAATTATTCATTTCATTTCATTGCCAGTCTTCATTTGCTCATTATGTTATTCGCCATGTCAGTTATTAATCTGTATATAACTTGAGTCAGTGGTTGTTTGTGTTTCTTTTGGTGATAAAGGAAATTAGATCCCTGAATCAAAAAGGATTCATGACTTCAGATATAGCCTGATATTTTCTTCGGCTATATTTCATAATTCCCATGTTCATTATTTTCCTCCTGAATTAATAAACGATAGTCAAATTAATAAGGGAGGTGGTGCCCCTCTCTAAATACAAGGAAAAATCCTTAGTGGTTATTACGCTACACCTCAGGGTGACACAAGTCATTCACCAAGTCTTTCATATACTTTTAAATAAGTGGATGGATCTGTTTTAACTGGTGACAGATTAACTGTGTCCAAGCATGACGAATGCTTGGAATTGCATTGAATGCTGAATTGATCTCTCAGCAGCCAAGACATTAGCACTGATCAAATGTAACAATCATAAGGCTGCAAACATTTTGTAAACAGTCTTACAGTTTGCCTAAAACTTTATTACTACGAACATTCCAGCTGGAGTCTGGAGGAAATTTTATTTAGATGGGAATGCTTTGTGAGACCTTTGTGGGGGTCTACAGTGTCTTATGTTAATCATGAGTTACATGACTGATAATGGTTTTTGAAACAAACTGAATGTATTTCAGACAAAATCCTTCGATACACGAAGATTCTGGCTAAAACAGTAACTTTTAATGAAAACAGTAGCAAACTGAAAAATCATTTAAAACTATTGTTAAAAACTTGTCACACATTTACCCACTTTGAAACTGTTAAGGGGAATTGTATGGTACTCACACTTTGTCACACAAAGGCTGGTGATGGTTGTGAAAGAACATTTTTGCGCTATTGTTCTCATTTTGTACGTCACTAACCACTCTGGATGAGACAAGAGACAAGCCTTAGATCGAGTGCCTGCTATGTGCTGATAGTGTAAACCACAAATCGTCACCGCCCTCTGTGAACTATGGTCATCTGTGGACCCTATAGAGTGGGGCTCAGAGCCAAGGAATAACCAGAGACACCACAAGAGGAAAAAAGAATCAATAATACCAGTAAACACAGGGGGTCCCTCCTCACAAAGGTTGCTATGGGGAGTCTGTGTTACATTGTGCAAGCCTTTGTCTCCACTGTGACCAGACAGGGAGACGTAAAGTCACAAAGTGACAGCAGATACACATTGGTATGATGACAGTTTGGAAACAAATACTTTGAAATGGATTTTCTGTCCTTTTTATGTGTGTTCTTCTTTTGATTAACATTCAGTCTCACAAAAATAATGACTTTTAATGTTGCCACACCCTTTACCCAAAACAGCATATCTGAAAAATTTCAGTCTGGTGTAAGAACTCATCATAGCACAGAATCTGCATTATTAAAAATACCAAACGACCTTCTACTAACTGCCGACTCAGGAAACTGCTCCATCCTTCTGCTACTAGATCTAACTGCTGTTTTTGACACCGTTGACCATTCAATACTCATTCACAAATTACACAAATGGTCTGGTTCAGCTTTAGATTGGTTTTCTTTATTTTTGCACTACAGATCCTTTAGTGTCTCCATCAGCACATCTTCATCATCATCTGCCCTCATGTCCTGTGGTGTCCCCCAAGGTTCAATTCTTGGTCCACTCCTCTTCTCTATTTATCTTTTGCCACTCGGTCATATTATTCAAAACTATAACAGTTCCTTTCATTGCTATGCAGATGATAAACAGATGTACTTGCCCCTAGAGCCCAACAATTTCAATAAACTAAAAAAATCTCAATTGTCTTCAAGATATCAATGGCTGATAACTTTCTACAGCTCAGTGAAACAAAACTGAAGTCATGGGGCACCCAGTGGCTCAGTTGGTAGAGTAGGTGCTCTATATACAGAGGCTTTGTCCTCACCACAGTGGCAAAGCATTATGGCGATCTGTCTTTTTCTGTCTCAATCCACAGCTATATATGTATATATATATATATGTGTGTGTATATATACTGTGTGTATGTTTACTGCGGACAGGCCGCAGTCTGAGAGGAACCACAACGTCTCCTCCTCCCCCATCATCCTCAGCACTGGCTCCCCCCAAGGCTGTGTGCTGAGCCCCCTCCTGTTCACCCTGCTCACATATGACTGCTCACCAAAACACCCCGGCTGTCATATTGT
>JAPQLA010044601.1:0-11403 GCA_029822935.1 Naso vlamingii | reverse complement strand
TGATAACACTGGCGATTCATGACAAAATGTAGGTGAAATGAGCGAGTTTCGCGGCAGATAATGTCTTATTTAGAGGCCGCATTGGCGTGGCCCCGTGCGCTACTTTCATATGGATACGAAGATATCGGATGGATCTAAATAGCGTCCAAAGGACTCCAAGCTGCACCAAAATTCTCTGGGTGAGTATATGAGCGTATTTATTCCTATAAATAAGGTCCAGGTGTCAAAAAACGGGAATTCCCCTTTAATCGGAAGTGGGTTTTTTTAAGTACTTACACTTGATTAAAATTGCACATTATTTATATATTGACACATTATTTATACACATTTCCAGTGTTGCTGATGGATAATAAAATTATCTTTAAGCTACTCCCACAAGTTTTGTACTTATTTTTATGGTGCATATGTATGAATTTTTAACAAAAGGAATACGTTTAGTATTGTAATCATACAAGAACACACTGATGGAGATTTTGCAAGAATTGATAAGAAATTACAGTACAAGTTTGTAAATGTTATATTTAATCAACATCATAAATAGAAACATTAAATGTAGCAAACCTGAAACATGAAGGATCAAAAGAGATATTAGTCTGTGCTTTCCTTTTTCTCATCTCCTACTGTCACAGGTAATGACACTGTAAACTACTTCCTTGACAAGTCCTGTCAAATTCATTGCGAGGCATATGTAACCTTTGGAAGGAACAAGAGTGTTCTGTACTTATTGGAAAATGTATTCAGCATTGGTAGGTTTATTTAAAATTAAGTTTAACATAAAACTGATCACAAATTAAAAAGGCACACTAACATATATTTCAACTACCAACTGAACTATACTGACATTTCAGAAGTGTCCACTAGATGATGAATCATACAGGGATGTGCAATCAATTGCTTTATCTAACTGCTTCAAAATATACTGTCAAATCTCAACACTGAAGACTGTGTGCCCAATATATACTTTTAAAGCTGTAAATGTTGCACATATTTACTGTACCTTTTCCCTCTGGATGCACATCTGGTTAACCAGTTCCAGGTTTTCTTATTCAAGATTCTTTCAATGTCAAA
The DNA here is from genome assembly GCA_029822935.1 of Naso vlamingii. Classification (NCBI taxonomy): domain Eukaryota; kingdom Metazoa; phylum Chordata; class Actinopteri; order Acanthuriformes; family Acanthuridae; genus Naso; species Naso vlamingii. Next base: position 10,335 of record JAPQLA010044601.1, on the reverse strand, counting down.
TTAGGAAATACCCAAACCTGTAAAAGTGGTGACTGCACTAGAGTAAATCTATCATTTAAATCCAGCTGATTATTAAAATCATGTTTTAAAGCTCTTATACACATCTGTCTATTGACAGCAAAAATAAAATTGAGCCTCTCAATACAAAGGCAAGATAATAATAAAATAGCTAAAAAGTTGGTCTTTCATTACATCTGAGGAAGCTGGATTATAAGTGGTTTTCAGGCCTCATCACTACAACTCATTTGAGAAACAAGGATGTCGTCCGCTCAGTTTCCCCTCTTCACAGCCAAATAAAAGCACCACATTTGCTGCTCCGTACTCGAGGTCTTCCTTCTCTCAGTTGTTCAGTTTTCAGTGTGGATGCCTTTCAAATTACAGTAAAAGACATTATGAAACATGGTGTATCACAGTGAAAGACAGTCAAATTGTAATATGATAAACAACAGTTGTTAAAGAAACACAATGAAAGAAATTTCATGTTTAGGGTTTTGCCTGTAGTTTTAAGAATGATCTGTAGCCAGTTCACATTTATCTGAGTGAATTTCTCAAGGTTATCTTCACGCTACATCAACTGTACTATTAGTTACTACTTGTATCATCCTCTGGGTGATACATTTTCCAATCTACATTACGCAATTTAATTCTTACAATGTGATTTTTTTTTTAAATTACATTAAACTTACAAAATAATATATAATTTGTGCGTGAATGGTGTATCCCACTTACCTGGTTAGTATTTGTGTGTTCTGTAACAAAACACACTTGCTGGTGATACAGACTAGTATATCATTCTTTTTATTTATGGATGTAATCCTGTTAATAATCCCCTTTTTTAGTAAATGCACCTGTAATCTAACTACATATTTTTGTCTGTTACTGTAACAGAAAACAGTTACCTCTTTTTCATATCCTAATTATGTAATCCTGTTACATGTAATCCGTTACTTCCTAAGCCTGACTAAGTGCTTCTAACAGGTTTGTGTCAATTAGAAGGACACATTAAAAGCTGTAATTCTGCTGTCTCTGCCTGCGCTGCTTATGAACTGAGTGTCTGCTGACAAAATGCAGTAATTTTTAGAGAGGAAGCAGTATTTGCATCATTTGCTCACCAGTGACAGTAACGCAAATTAATGTTACTGTTTTAACCGTACTGGATTACTTAATGTAACATTAATCTGAACTGTAACGACATTCTCATGGACAGTATTAGTACCTTTCATATATTTGACGTTAAATAAATTAATTTATCAGTTTATGCTAGCCGTCTTAGATCGTGGACAGTATCCGATGCTGGCACTTGCTAACTAACGTTAGCTTGGCTAGCGTTAACATCACGTAAACTAGGCTATTAATAGGGTTGATAACTAATTTTGGCAAGCGAAAAACAGAATTGAAATAAACTTACCTAGGCCACTTACTGGAAAAACTGCAGAGCCGACTCCTTGGAGAATCTCTTTGCACATCTGAACACTGCACACGCATAACTTTAGACTGCATGACCAAGTTCATGGTGGCTATTTAAATAACACTGCCATAGAACTGAATGGTAACAGGTTTAGGAGGAGGCAGAGGGAACCAAGATGACCTGTCACTCAAAGCAGCCACATCCCTAATTATGCACAACTTTAAGCCTTAATATAAAATAAACGGATGACTTATATGAAAATTCAAGTCCGATCCAGTCAACATGGTATAGGAAATTAGCCATAGAGCCCAAAATCGTTTTTTGAAACGGGTTGTAAATATGTTAATTTCTGCAGTAAAGTTCGGCATTTTACAATGGATGTTAATGACAGTAGACTTCTTTTTGCAACCAGCGGGGGGTGACCCCTGCCGACCTTTCGGTAGAATGCAGCTTCACTGCACTTCCGCATTGGCTTCCTTTTTCAGAACGGGAGGCTCCGTCCATCTTTATACAGTCTACAGTAGAGCCTGTAAAAAACACAGGGTTTGGCATCACAATCACCTACAATCCTACAATCTGAGTGGTCATTTGAAAATATGAGACAATAATCATATGTTAGAAGGTTAACATACCTTTATAAAGGCAGACATTTGGATGTGTCACAGCAGGAAAATTCATAAAACTTTATTTTATGACTGAATTCAATCAAAGTCAGGGATGTCAAACTCAATAAGGGACAATCTTACAAAATAAAAATTATTTTGTGGGCCAGATGAGCAGGGACATAACCATTTTTCTACTGTGGAGATCAGATCACCTCCTGAGAATCTTTTGAGGTGGCAAAAAAAAACTACCTAAATCACATTAAGATGGCTGAAGTATTTATTAATTTTGAATTGTGCACTTGCATTATTCCAAATGTTTTCAAGAAAGTTCAAACCCAAATGAATGTTTTTTTTTTCATTCAAGTGTTTTACTTTGTATTTACTAAATTTACTATTATTAACGTGCGGTGTGAAACAGGAAGTCGGCAAACATAACTAAGAGAAAAATGAATATAACTTTAATACATTATTTCGTCCATGAACATTTCTGCCTGATAGATTGTCATCTAAAATGTTAATTGTTATACAACTGAATAACAAATCCCATGATCCCATGCTACTTCACAGCTTTATTAAGCGACATCTTATACTTGGTTTAATTGGAGACCTTCAACAGCAGAAACTAAATATTTTGCTTCTAACAAAAACTTTGAGAATAATTAAAAGGCACTGTGGAAACAGCAAGTAAAACTGTATCTGAAAGAGCCTTTTACAAATTTGCAATCACAATTTGATATATAAATTTCGACTCAGCAGGTGCTAGCCTTTGGCCTGCATTTGACCTTTACACTGTGCCACCTGCATTGCCATAGCAGCCTACAACAGGAGTCTCTCTTATTTCCTCATCCATCAGTATTTTTACATTTAATTTAACTCCTATACTGGTATTTGCACTTTTGCAAGAAAAGTCATTAATATTTGTGGTGACTTTTAGTCACTCACTTCCACCCCCATCAACCCAGGAGATTATGTTTTTCCTCCAGTTTGTTTGTCAACCAAAAGTTACTGGTTACTTTAATGAAACTTGGTGAAAGGGCTAGGGCATAATTGCTATGGGGGACCGGGGGACACATCCACCCCAGTATACAAAAGAGGTCAACACCACCTTTACTTGGTCTACCCCTTAAAGTCTGAGTGAGGATTTCGCGCTTGTGAAAGGGTTGTGCATGGACGAAGCAACAACCTATGAAATTTGAAAGATCCAAATAATTGGGCGAATGCACACATTTTTTTCACCCTCATCGATATTTTGTGATGGAAGTTTGTCTTGCCCCAATTATTCCCTATTTATTTTAATAGTTCTCAAGGGAAAAAAAACTGTCAAATTTAGCAACACGATGACTCAAAATCACAATGCACATTCACAAGTAGCAAAAAAAACCTCTGGGACAACCTGCACACGTTGTGTTCAAGCATCATACAAAAAGGACTCATTATGGAGCAATCAAGTGAACCAGTAAAATGGTTACATGGCCACAAGTATATCATGATTTTATTGTCAGTCTAAGATGTGGTTATGTAAATGCAAAAACACACATACAATGCAACTAATCATACTCTTACCAATGTCCAAATGTGAATTGTTTGCATCAAACATATTTCGTTAAAAACTTAACGGGCTCTATTTTTCTGTTCAGTTCTGGTGCAGTGCGCAGATAGGTCCACTCATGTGCACACTTGCCTACTAGAGCCAATCAAAACAATTGATCACAGAAGAGCAGTTAAATGTTTCATATAACATAAAAAAAGACGGAGAAGAACAGGTATAATTATGCTTTGTGCTAAAGAGTTAATGAAAATGTTATGCTTCGAGGCCACTTTGATCAAATCAAATTGTAATTACAGCATCGGTGGAATATCACCTTCTACAGTTGATATGACATATGTGTTTGCAATATTTGCCCTGTTACATATGTTGTTATGGTTTGGTCTTTACCAATATGCAAAAATATCTGGCTTTAGTTGCTCCATCCTTTCCTATATGACTATGCTCACCAACTTGTCACTGACTTTATTAGTCTGTTGTGGTGCACAGGTTGTGTACAGTGGGTTAAACAGAGCCTTTTCACTGTTAACAGCCACTGGTGTGTGTCTAGAAATTATGCTGATGAAAGTGGTAAGACTGAGGCCTGTACTAAAAATAAATAATAAATAAATAATAATAAATAAATTTGTTGTCATCGCACAGAGTCCAATGAAGCTGATTAACTTTGCATTAACAAAACAATGCTGTGTATTCTTGAGTACGACTTGGATGTAGGGTTTGTACCGGGAGAAGTGTTAGATATGTTGCTGGCAGACACCCTGAGCAGAGCCCACCCTGAGTGTTCATCCTATGGCTCAGTGGAAGCTTAAAACAGAGTCTGTGAATATGTTACAACACTTACCAATCTCTAAGGACAGTCTCAATGAGATTTGCTCTTTAACAAAAGAGGATAAAATGCTACAGATTCTCTTCAAAGCCATGTGTCATTTATGGCCCAAAGACAAGACAAAGGTACCAAGTGAAATCAGGGCATACTTCTCATCTGAAGCAGAGCTGAGCTGTCAGGAAGTAATAGTATTCAGACATGAACTCACTGTTTTCACTGATTCTCAGAGGAGAGACATCCCTCATCATTTACATTCTTCTCATCTTGGTATGCAGGGATGCCTACAAAGGGCTTGAGAGTGTGTCTACTGGCAGGTTATGACTGACCACATCAAAACGCATATAGCAAAGTGTGACATCTGCAGATCAGTGGACATTGAACAGCAAAGACTCTACTCCCACATGACATGCCAAGCAGACCATAGGCAAAGGTGGGATGGATCTTTTTCTTTGGTAACGTGGACTATCTCGTGAGAGTGGACTATTATTACTATTTATGGGAAATAGATTGTCTGATGCGAAGTCTGCTAAAGTGATAAAGAAACTGAAAGCCCATTTTGACATCCAACGTATCCCAGAAAACGTCATTTTAGACGGTGGTCCACAATACACATCACAAGAGTTCCAGAGATTCAGCTGACTAAGAATTCCATCATGAGACCTCATCACCAGGCTACCAACAAAGCAACGGCAAGTCTAATTCAGCTGTGTAGACAATAAGGAGATTCGTGCTCACAGCCAAAGCTGCTGATCAGGACCCCAGTCTTGTAAAAAAAAAAAAAAAAGGGTGAGAAACCTTCAACATTACGTCACTTGCCCAAACAGAAACAACAAAATCTTGGACCCGTGTCACGGTTCAATAAAGGGATGTACAAGTCAGTCCCCCTTCCCCACCAGGCAGTTCTGATCACAAGTGCCTGCAGCTCATTCCTGCATACCGCACCGCTCTGAGGAGGGGAAATGTCAATTCGGAGAGTACAAGGTTGATCTGAATGCACAGACTGGGACATGTTCAAGTTGTCTTGTACTGATATTGATGAACAGACTGATGTCATCAGCTGCTATGTATCCTTGTGTGAAGAAAATGTCATTCCTAAAGAGTCCAACAGCAAGGCTTGGATGACAAAACAACTGAAAGTTATACTGAACAAAAAAAGTAAAGTGTTTCAAGAGGGCAACCTCTCAGAGCTAAACTTGCTAAAAAAGGAGCTAAAAAGGGAAATTAGGATAGCAAAACTGAAATACAAGGAGAAGTTAGAAAAAGATCTTGGCTACAACAATCTGGCAACAATGGGGCTCTGCCTGGGATAACCTAAAAACTAATGTTGCGACAAAAGACAAAAACAACACAAAGGTGGTCCTTGAGGATTTTAAATCTGACAACTAGCTAGCTCAATACTTTGATGAATTTTACCTGAGGTTTGACACTTGATTTTAGCATTGAAATTTTAGAACTGTAGAGCAATTTAGTTTTGCTCTGGACTCACCCCTTTTCAGTAATGTTTTGTGGGCAACACCCTTCTACTCCAAAGCTAGGCAAAAGCCCAGGGCCTCACAGTATTTACGTGCTCTCCCTCTAATGCAGGGCAGTTCACCCACACTTTTATTAAATTTTGCAGTTGTCACTCAACCAGCAGAGAATGCCAAATGCTAGAAGCAGTCCATAGTTATCCAAGTGGCCAAAAATAAGCCATTAATGACTATAGGCGAGTTGCTCTGACTTTCCTAGTAATGAAGTCCTTTGAAAAACTTCTCAAAAGCAAACTTCTCAACAACACTGTACATCTGCTTGACCCCTCACAGTTTGCTTACAGTGCTGGACGAGGGGTAGACCATGCCACTGCCACACTGCCTAATGCTAAGCTGCTGTTTGTCGATTTCTCATCTGCTTTTAACACTATCTAACCTAGCATTTTAATCAATTATTTTATCAAGAATTTTAGCCTACATTTTAATGTTATGCATCCTTTAATAGTAAATGGATGCATGTCAGGGGAACTGTCATCATTCACTGGATCTCCTCGGTGCCTTGTCCTCTTGCCTCTCCTATATATACTGTACGTAAACGACTGACAGAGCTGGTCAATCATTGAGTCATTTTAAAATTTGTAGATGACACTGTTATATAGCCACAGTGCTTCTGTCGACAAATTTGTTGATTGGTGTGGAAGTGCATTTTTACAGCTGAATGTCACTAAGACAAAGGATGTACTGATGTACTGATTTCAGGACCCAGCCTTCAACCTCTCAGAGCACTATCATTAAGAGACAAGTGATAGACTCTGTAGAGAGCCACAAGTGCCTTGAATGCACTGACAACAACAAATTGAAATTCAATTTAAAAAAGGAGAAGCTGTGAAAGAAGGCCAGCTGTGTGTACTGTCTTCCAGAACTGCTGCAGTTTTTTGCTGACAAAATCCTCATGGTCCCATTTTAATGTTTTATTGAGTTGGTTTAAACCTTTCCTCAGTCTGCTGGTATGCTAACCTCAGCATTAAAGCCAAAAACTCAATGTCCAAAACAGTGGAAATGTGCAGTAGAACCATGGTAGCAAAACAGAGTGAATTACCAGATCTGTTCAACAAACGGGTTGGACGGTATGCAAAAGTCAATCCTTTCCAACACAGCATCCATCCTCACGGTTCAGGCCTTTGACCATAACAGTAAATATGCTAGCAGGAAAACCAAAATAGCTAAAAGACGCCAACTGCCCAGTCAATCCTACCCTTACCTGTGTCATGAAGGATGGGTCATGACCAAAAGAATGACACTGTGGATACAAGTAGCTGAAACAGGGTTCCTCAGGAGGGTGGCTGGCATCTCCCTTAGGGATGAGGTGAGAAGTTCAGTCATCCATGAGGGACTTGGACTAGAGCCACTGCTCCTTTATTTTGGAAGGTGTCAGTTGAGTTGGTTTGGGCATCTGGTAAGGATGCCTCTTGGTCCCCTCCCTAGGTAGGTGTTCCAGGCACATCTGGCCGGGGGAGGCCCCAGGAATTACCCAGGTCCAGGTGGAGAGATTATATTTCTGCACTGGCCTGAAAACGCTTCAGGATCCCCCATTCAGAGCTAGTTATGTGGCCAGGGAAAGGAAAGTCTGGGGCCCCCTGCTGAACTGCTGCCTCCACAACCCGACCCTAGATAAGTGGTTGACAATGGATGGATGGATGGATGGATCCTAATTGCTCTAAAGAACTAGAGGAACTGCAAAATGCAGTGTAGGTTTGTCTGAGGGCCACCTTTTACATCAAACATATATTTAGTCCAGTGTCTATAATTATTCATTGCTTCACTGCCTCATACATATGTAGTTTTAAGTAATAAATAGTGATTTTATGAATATTAAGGGTTGTCCACAGTGCAGAACTGAACATACAGTTGATGGTTATTTTAGGGCATTGCCATGGCAAGGTTGGCAAGACAAGTAGTAAGGAGTAAAACATAAAGTTACTCATTCAAGTTGAAGCCTGAATCCTTTGTCATTAGTGTAGAAGATTGAGAAATAATTTTGCTTTGCAACAAGGCATCAGTGTGAGATGCAGCAATTGGACCTCTGCTTCAGTAATAGTCCAATGAATTTAATTTCTTCATGAAATAATTAAATATGACAGTTTGAATAATTAGCTAATGACCAGCAATCTGTCACAGACACAGTGTGTGATCTTGCTACATTCTGGCGCTTAGCATGATGAATTAATATATGTCATTTGTATATTTGTGTATTGTAGTCTCTGTGTGTGTAAATAATGTCCATTAAAGTGTAAAGAAAATGTAGTATATCAATGTGCTCTGAATAGAGTGAACATAAATATTGTGCCTAATGTTCAGAGAGGCAAAACTCCTGACTCCAGCTTCCAAAGAGAAACAATCTGTTTTCCCCCTCTGTGAACACTGCAGATGAGCCTCACAAGCCATTTCCTTGGCAATTAAGTACAATTATGTTAATCTGACTGAATACCAGGGAGCACAGGAGCTTTCATCAGAGTAGAAACGACCACTGACTCAGACAGACAGACAGAAAGACAGACACACACACACGCACGCGTGCTCACACACACACACACACACACAAAATGCAATGAAGGGGTGTCACCAGTCAAGGAAAATCATATCAGAGCCCTTCGAGTTCCATCAAATTCAGTCTTAAGCCTGAAGGGATCTCATAGGTTTTGAAGGTAAAGATATATCCAATTAAGCAGCAGACTTTTAAAACTGATCTTTCACTGCAATAAAAACCAAAGCTAAAATAAGGGAGGTACAGAACACAAAAGTCTGTCTACAGCAGTTTTGGATTGCTATATGTAGTTTCATTTGTGGTGGTTACAAGGGCTACAATATAAACAGTTTTAGTCTTTGCGTATGAAACTCGACTTTAGTGGTCCTTAGAAAAAGAAGATTTTAAAACAATTTGCTTCATGGAATAACCCCTAAACCTACGAGAAACCATCTTTATCAACAAAGAATGTACCACAGTCCCTTAAAGCTGCAGTTGGTAACTTTTGCTAATGAGCTGACAAGCTAACATTAGCTGTAGCATGAGAGTCATTCAGAAGCAAGTGCACTGCAGCCTCTCCTCCCTGTGTTTGCTCTGGCTTGTGTTATTTTTGTTTGTATTACTCTCTCTTCTAACTCCCAAACTCCAACAGATGCTTGTGTGGTGCATCTCAGCTCCAGAACAGCAGCTGATGCGTTTCAGCTCTGGTCAATCTTTGAGCTTCCACTGACTGCAGCTGCGTTGTGTTTCTACTCAATGCCACTGATCGAGAGCCCTCTGCAGCAGATACGCAAGGCTTCTGTTTTTGTGAGATGACAGAGCACAATGCAACAATCCAGCAGAGAGCAGATTGAGCGGAATGGGAAGTCAGACACAGACAGAAAATGAAAACATCCTGTTAATTTCAGAATAAAACACCCCGTGCAGTGCCGGGCCTGAAGTCAACAGATCAGAGGTTTTCAGCGGCTGTTGTTGCATTTGGTTCTGTAATTCTTATGAAATCTTGCAGTCTTGTGACTCCAGCTGTCTATCTGTGATGCGCTCTGAAATGCAGCCTGAACGCAGAGGGTAGGAGATGACGGATGGTGGAGCAGAGAGCAAACACACAGCGGAACTGTTCCAGAGCGCACATGCATCCAAAGGAATCCGGGGGTATTCCAGTTTGATCTGAAACCAAATGGTTGCAGGGAAAATTGTAGCGTAGTAAACTGGTCCGTCTCAGCTCGAGCTCGAGCCGACTGACAGTGTCGCTTGCAGACACTCTGTTTTGTTGGCTGAGGCGAGTCAGAGAGTAATACACAAATAACTACTCAGCTCGTATCGACATAACCTGTTGCTAAGAAGTACAGTCTAGACCAGCCAATCAGGACAGAGATTATGGAGAGCATCACTGATTGGGCAAATGGAATAGGAGCGGTTGGATTTTTAGACACCTAAATACAGAGGCATGATGAGAAAACACAGAGATCTGATGATACTCTCAGATCATTTACTAATAGTTGTCTCTAAGTATTATGACTAAATAAACAGAACACAAAAAAATTAGCTGTGATTAAAAAGCCAAGCCAGCGTCTTAAAAAGCCGTCTCTTGATCCTTGGATTCTGAGTATAGGCATGCACCTGGCTTCCCCTGTTTCTCTAAGATCCTTGAAAAATCAGTTGTAAATTGGTTGCATGACACTGTGCACAACAACAGTTTTCTAAAGAATTTCAATTAGGCTTCACTAGGGTTGGGCATCGAGAATCGAGAATCGATTGGAATCGAAACTAACTTCTCGATTTTCCCGAAATCATTCAAAATTTTAAATTTCGATTCCTAGTTTCGATTCCGCCCACCGGAAGAAGTCCGCCGACCGGAAAAAGAAACCGCTGAACACCAACGAAGAAGAAGCCGTTGCAAATGCGTAAATGGAACGCGCACGTCGGCGGTCTAAAGTGTGGCTACACTTCTCTAAAA
>JAPQLA010044407.1:0-11409 GCA_029822935.1 Naso vlamingii | reverse complement strand
ACTCTCTTGTCAGCCTTTCGATGGCAGCTTGAGTGTTGCTCTGGTTACAAAACCCGAGTTCCTTAAATCTTGGATCCAGAAGAGTGGCAAGTGAGAGGGCAGTAACTTTTTCAAGCAGGTTAAATTTGTCTGCTAAGTTGTTTTTTTAAGATTGTTGCCAGTCTTGCACCAATGCAATTAGGCATTTGAGCACACTGGCCAGCGATGAAGTGTCTCAGCATTTTAATAAGAGGGATGGCTTTGGAACCTGACACTCTCTTCTCCTCTGACAACTCCACAGTGGCCTGATGGATTGGTCTCAGCACTATGAGGCTCTGTTTGGTTGTCTGGTCTTCCTCAGCACCGAAAGGCCTGATGTCTGTGCTCAGAGAGGCCAAAGCTGCACCCAGTGGTTATCTTTGTTCGTATAATTTTTGCAGCGTAGCAAAGGTGCTGTTTCATCTGGTATCCACCTCCTGAATCAGTTTAAGCTGCTGCATTCCCATGTTCATCTGCATGGCACATGGCTTCTCCTTAGCTATGGTGCTTGACTTGAAATAGGCCACAATCTTGCGGGCCCGGTTGCGGATATTTTCTAGCTCTGTATCTGATCCAGTGATTTCTTTACCACGAGATTTAGCATGTGGGCAAAATAGCAGATGTGTTGCAGATTGAGCTGGTTCACACTCACTACTATATTATGTACTGCATCAGCTGTCATGCCAACAACTTTGTCTGCGATTCTGCACTGTGCCATCAAGTGTTTAGTTGCTTCAGCGAAGTTAGCTGCTGTATGTGTTTGTGCAAACTTTTCCACTCTCAACACAACGGTTGCCAGCTTTGCATCATCTCTTATGTAATGGCATGTCACAGCTACATAGGCATCCGTGTTGACGGAGGTCCACATGTCAGCAGTTAGGCTCATTGCAGAAGCCTGCTTCACCTCAGCAATGGCCTTCTGTTTGGTTCTCTGATATCTAGCCTCCACCATTGCCTTCAGTGCCTTTCTTCCTGGAATGGTGTGGGTTGGATCCAGTATGCTGGCAAAGCTTCTGAAGACTTCATCCTCAACCACCGAAAATGGTTGGCCATCTTTGACAATCATATTGACCAAGGCCTCATACAACTTTTCGTTTCTGGGCAGTGTAAGGGGAAAATGAATATTAACATCATTACTAACTTACATTATTCAAATTCATGTGTACAGTATGTTTACTTATGTGTGTAACACTTTATAATATTAAAGTATACTGACCGTCAGGATATCCAGGGGTGACAGAATCATTGATGTTGTCTTGTTGTGCATGATGACTTGGCACGAAGGTGTCGTAACACTGATGAAGTCTTGTCGTACGGCAACTCTTGTGTCCACAGCAAACACCTGACCTATGAGTAGTTGTATACATTAGACCTTTATTACACTGAGCTAATTACGTTAACAATGGCACATAAACATAAAAAGTATGCCAGTAATAAGTGTACACTTTACCTTATTCGGTGGTATCAAGTCGAAGTGCTCCAAAAATTTGAAAGCTGTTTCCCAGAAGTACTCGCCATAACTCACAAAAACTCTCAGTCGATCTCCTCTCTGTAACCATCATTGTCATATGTCACTGACACTTCCTATAAAGCATAGTAGGCAACGTAGCTTTCAAAGCCGATGAGCCAATGAAACACAACATGAAACACCAGTGATGTTTGAAGCTTCGGACGTCATCGGTCACATGACAGCAGCCGTTCAGTACAAGCTCCGACACAAAGTATCAAAACAGTACGCTTCACAACAGTGACACAAGCTTCGGTACTATCTGCCCATCACTACTCCTCTGACAACCGAGATGCCTAACTCCCTCTTCAATTAGCTGCAGCTCTCAACATGACTCGGTTTATACAGTTTTCACCTCTTTTAAAACTTTTCCCCCCGTCCTGGAAAAACGCTGTGAAATCTGCCAACTTGACGGCCACGTCTGTGTTGATGATGTATATTGTCTGCGACGAGACATGTAGTTCACTGAGCGGTCTAACAAAACACGTCGTGTTACTTTACTGTTTGATTACAAATTTTGACATTCTTTACATGACAAAATTATCTTTTATTTGCCGACCATCATATGTGTAAAATAAATAAAAAATTAATTTGTCTCTCTTCACTGACTATCGTTCATATTTTTTCTGAAATAAGATTCCATGGCCTGGAAGTAGACGGGCATGACTCAAGCACTCTATACCGAAATATGTTTGTGTAGAGCCAGACCTTTCTGGTCTGAGAGCAGTCTGGCTACACAAGACTATAATGCAATTAATGCTGGAATGGTAACTAAATGCTAATTATACATGGAGAAAAATTCTGAATGTCTTTAATTGTTATGATCAAACCGCCTTCATGTCTAGTCGACTGGATGCTGCAGTCAATAGTTGCACTTACACTCGCTTCACAGAGATGTTCTGCAGCCCTGCAGGAAACTGTAAAAGAATAAGCCCAGACATTACAAGAAGAGACATCAGTTGACTGTAGGGGGGGAGCAGTTTTGAGCACATGCTGTGCTTCATACTGTATGTTTTTTTTTTTTTTTTAATACAAGAACAGCTTTGGGTTGGTAAATATAGCACATCTATCAGTTTCCACTTTCAGATGAAGGTCAAAAGGGAAACAGACTCGAGCAGCCCCTAAATTTCCGGAAGGTTTTTTTTATTTTTATTTTTAAAAAAATTTGCCTTACTTCCTGCTGTCTTCTTCCTCTTTCTTTTTTTTTGTAACCAAAACACATTTAAAAGAGTCTTATTCTAGATTGAGCTTTGCTATGCTGCGCACTGCATTTCAAGCTTTTGTTTTTTAAGATTAAAGGCCTGTTCAGTGCTTGAATTTTTAAGGGTGATTTATTCGCCTGTCATTTAAGAACACATCACGGAGTGTAACAATGAGATGGTGGAAAAGCGTAACCAGAGACACTTACATCATAGAATTGAATATTAATAGCAATTAGTTACACAGGTTTGGCAGAAATGGCTCTGCTCATTGAGGGAGATAATAAAATCTGAGCAGCAATGAAGGTTCTGTCAGGTGAACTAATCCATTTAAATGTTTGCCATTGATTTAGGATTGCTCTGTCATGTCTCAGGTAAATAAGTGAGATATGGACCCAAGATACAGAGCACAAAGTCGAAGATACAGAGTGAAAGTGATAAGTCATGAAGTTTATTGTAATGGGTGAGGTACTCACCTGGATGGCTGTAAAGGCTGGGCAGGCTCTGGGAATGGAGGATGTGCTAATTGGGGTAGCAGGTGCTGAGAGCAGGGAGCAGGCTTGGGGAGAAAGATGATGTGGTGTGCCAGGATGATCCTGAGAACGGAAAGCAGGCTTAAAGACAGAGGATGGCTCTCTGTGTCTGGTAAGACACTGAAAGCAGGGAGCAGAAACGAGGACGACTGGGAGTGCGGTGTGGCTGGAGTGGCATAGAGACAGAGCGCAACACGTCATACTCTGAAAGCCACGCCCACCGGAGGGGAAAACAATCGGTGGCACAATATAGGAACGTTGTCCTGTAGCTAGCTTAAAACATTGGATCTCAGCATGTCAAATACATGCATATAAACTGACATGTGGCGTCGTCTTCCCTCCCCTTTTACAATGTAGTCTTGTAAAACAAAACGACAGCATCATGACCGAGTTGGAGTTAGCCCGCTTATGTTAATTTAGCGTTAGCTCCTTTTAGGAGGGGGTGCTCGGCATTTTCTGTGATTAACTACGGTCAGCTTTAATGTTTCTGCTGCATTATATCAGTTGTGGAGGTCCTAGACAGGCTGGAAAACTTAACGGCATCGTGCCTGGGTCCATAAAATCATCCGCTGGTCTGTTAAGTTACTAACAGCCACAGTTGGGACATTAGCGTTAGCTATTAACATTAGCATCGGGAGGAAGGGGGCTTGCCATTTCTTGTCATAAACTACAGCCAGCTTAATCATCATTTCTGCTCTGTGTCTCTTGTGGTAATCCAAATGTTGGAAAACGTAACAATGTTGTGTCTGTGTTCATAAAATATTCCTGTACTGTATTAAGTCGTGTTGTAGGAGCTCAGTGTTTTCACACACACCAAGGAAACACCACAACAATGTATTCATGTTTCTGAATAAAAATTGCTATTAAAATTAAATAATGAATTCTGGATAACATAGGCCTTTTAAAGACATTTTTACTGACAATTGCAAGCAAAAAATCCTTTTTCAAAGCTTTTTCTTGAGATGCCCCAGGATTTTGCAGTTGTGGCTTTCAAGGGGTCTGACCTGTCAGTTATGGGGTCTCTGCTGGACAGTGTTGTGCTATGATAAAAATTACAGGAATACAAAGACAGGCTAAAGCAGCCTTCACATGATAAGAAATTTGCGCTTTGCTCACCGCCAGGTAGGGCGCACAGAGCACACACAGCGGAGGCTTGGAGCCAGTCACTGTTGCTAGGCAACAGCCATGCCAGTTGTTACCCCAGGAAGTAGAAGAAAAAGGTGAGGAGGAAAAAAGTTTGTTTGCTATGTATTTAAGTTTGTCTCAAAAGAAGGCTCTTGGCACTTTTCATTTGAATCATACAGCAGCGAAAAAATCAACCATAACGAGTTTGTGTGCATGAAACATAATTACATTACTACAAAAACAGAGTTAAACTCTTTCATCTGTCTTTCTCTCCCTCCTCTGCATGTATGTGTCACCTCCAGATAGTCTCTGCCAACATACAGCTGATATCTCATTGGTTGCGCTTTGAAAGGTCACCGGCAAACTAGGTCTGTATCAGCGGTTGGGGGGAAAATCCGAGCGCTGGCAACGCCAAGGATAGCGATACCACTTAGTCAGGCGGTGTCACTCTCTCCATAGAAATACAATGGGACAGCCGGCGCAAAGTGGTTTTACTGCTGATCATATGTAGAGGCCTTAAGTACTACAGTGCAAGGTGATGGGGCTTAGTCTTTAATTTGATTTCATGATAATTCAGAGTCTTTATCAGCTCCTTTTTAAATGAAAGAATAGATGATCTATTTAATCAGCCAGTAAACAGAGTAACCCCGTTGCTTGTTGGGATCCAAAATGAGCGCTAATATGTGCAGCTTGTTAACAAAGAAGTCTTCCTGAGGAGAAATGTTAAGCTTTAGATCTGTGGCACGTGCACACCTTTCCCTGTTTATTTAGTGACTGTTCCGACACATACCGGACGGTGCGGAGCCTGCAGAGCCGCTGGAGAAGGAGGTGGTGGCACAGCACGCAGGTGCACGGTCCATTTGAAGCCAGCTTCAGCCTCATCATACAGGAAAGCTGAGACATGTAGTTTGACGTTTCTCTGCATCATAGTTGCCACGCCATAAGCAGCATAATGTATAAACAATGTCCACTCCCTTCTTTACTGTGACTATTTGATTTCATGTTTTTCTCCACAACCATCTGGTGACCCCCAGATATCATCTCAAGACCCACAGTTTGAGACAGTCTGACACTGAAAGCTGACCGTTCAAACACCATTCAGTATTACCATGCAGTAGGGGCATGAATGCTGCATAACACATGAACACTGCATAACACATGAGCACTACACTTGTCTGATCGGGACTGAGTGGCCAGGCAGCCGATGAATGAGCCAGTAATGGTGAAGCAGCTGATGCCAATCAACAAATGCACTGAAACGTAACTTCACTTCTCTACGAGACAAGATGACGGTCTTCATTTCACAAGAAATTTTAAAGATAAAGTCACTTCAAGAATATGAGAAACACAGTGTATGTGAACTGCTTGGAACTTTTTAAAGCTAAAATCACAGAACACTTCAACAGGAATTTACACAAACAGCACCAAAATACATACAGTTTTGTTTTGTTTTGTTTTTTTTTTGCTATCCTTAACAGAAGTCATTTAGCACTTTGTCCATAAAAAACTGGATGAAGATAGAAAGAATCTTCCTGTAGCTCAGAAGCCAAAAAAAGAACGTGTATATTTACAGTACAGTAAAGGGGTACTGAAGAGACAGAGAAGGCTGAGGGAATGCCTTCTGTATTTCTGAAGAGCGACGTCCCTGACAGGCCATTATGCTGCAGGCAAAGATTTTCCTCCATGGCATCACCTTAACAGACACTGAGCCAACACAAGCACGCTGTACTAATACATTTCGCCCCTTTGACTGTGTCTCTGACCATGCTCTTTATACATAAAACACATGACAGGCTGCAGAAATCTAACAGCATGACCTTACGAGTGTTATGGCCTCGGGTTTGCATTAGTTTATAACTGAAATTTCAAAAATACTAACATTGTTTCTTCATCTCATAAATTTAAATGTTGAGGCCTTAATGTTGTGGCCACATGGCACTTTCTCTGCTATCAACAGGCTAATAGAGTGACACAGAGCACCTAATAGAACATTACATTAGCATATCCTGTTTCATTAGATTTGCTTTGGCTGAGTGACTTTTTCATCCCAGAGTGACACATTGCTGAAGGACCTTAGCTGTGCACAAAATTCTTTCACATGGTGTGCGTGATTGTGTGCAGCTTTTGCTTTGTGGTCACTCTGCAAACCTGGTGATGCTGCAGGAATGGGTGAGAAATGTGAGAGTTTGAACTTAGTTCCAAGGACAGATGAGAAAGAGGGAAATAGGGGAGGTTGTATACTGTCAAAAAATTGTCCTTACCTTCGTCCTAACCCAAACCAGCCAAAATTTACATTGTTGAAAAACCCCAGTGTCCAGCTAGCGACCAGATGATCTGGACCACTGGAGTTACAGAGAGCTGGGGGTGTTGATGCCAACATAGATGCCTCGAGGTCAATATATATGTAACAGCCACCTCATTAATCATTTAAACTATAAACCAGCAAAAAAAAGAAAATTACCAACATGACTCACCTTGTGCTTACATGTTACAAAATAAAGATGTATTTCAATAACAGGAGTATCATTTGCATTTTGGAACAAAAAACAGAAAACTCTGATTTAGCTTTCTACCAACATGACAGAACTTCTGTCCACCATCTTTACCAGAACATGAATATTTTGAGTGCAGAGGTGCGCAAGGTGCGTTCACACCGAAAAGTATGCGTAAATGCGGCATACTACTTGCATACTCAAAATGGTTGAAAAACTGAGTGCGGAACGATGGACACTACCCTCAGCAAACGCCATATTGTGAGGAAGCGGAAGTTATGTCACAAGCTTCTCAACTTTCAAAATGGTGGCAGGGAATTACAGCTGAGGAATTTCCCACTGACTTGGTGACTGTGAATGTCGCCACATTGGACAAATGCAAGTTGTATGTTTTTACTCTGAGCACCACTATGTACTGTTGTCTGATAGCTGCCGTGAGTAATTTTTGTTGGGTCTGTAATGATTTGGTGCCATCAGCGTGCTAGCTAACATTAGCATCGGCTAGCTAGCATGCTCCTAGCTATGGTGGTACGTTTTAATGAGGCATTAACATTGTGGTGTGTGTTTGGTTTATGTGTGATATCTTGTCAACTTTACCGCAGAACATTCTTAGACAAGTTACATGAACTAAATAGAGGAAGAAAATAGCTGTCAAATATTAATATTGACCTAAACTTAATGCTAACCCTAACCCAAAACCAAGTCTTAACCCTCAAAAAGCCTGGCAACATAGCGAGGACCAGCCAAAATATATGACCTCACTCCACGGGTTAAAAACTCGTGCTGGTCCTCTCTGAGGTGCAAGTACAAGAACACACAGAGAGAGAGAGACAGAGAGAGTTGGGATGTACTTGACAATCTAAGCACTCCTTCTTGTGGCTACTGAACAGCTTGACTGGAGCAGAGAGTTCCTTAGGGGCGACATGACATTAGCAGCTGAAAGAGACTTTGCATTGGAAATAGTAGCAATAAAGATATTAACAGGAGAAGAAGAAACCAGAGCATGGTAATGAGAATGCTACATTTTTTTTTTGTCAGTCATTTCCTTTAAGACATAGTCCTACAACACAACAATACCCCAAATATTTAACATACATAACCCCAAATATACTTTGCTGTTCATTTAATAGATTGAATTTGTTTTTTTAAGCACACCTGTCAATGTATAATGATTATAGTTTACCAAAGTAGCTCACTGTACATTCACATGAAAATTTGTTAGAATGTGTATCTATATTTTGTTATTACCTCAGTGGTCAGACATGTTGCATCTTGTAAATGAGAATGCATCCATGTGCACAGTGAAGCCACTACTGCAAATACTAACACTCTGAATGAAAGAAGTAAAACTCATCACACTTTTTCTTACAAGGAAATAAAAAAAGGGCCCAAAGTGAGAATGACAAAATTTAAAAAGAGGTAATTAAGTGAATTGTGCCTCATGCGTAAATATGGACACCGTCCTGCTGCTGCTGATCTTACCTTTGGGAAATACTGTTGTAAATGCAAAACAAATTTCACTTAAGTCAACCTGAAGGAAAATGTTTAGTGATTTTGAGGTGGTGTGTGTTTCTGTAAGCTTAAAACACACAAACCTCTTTGGTACTCTTCTACTGTTGTGCCTGCATGTGTTAATTGGACGTAGAATCTATCACTTAGCTTAAAAGATGTGCGTGAAATCTCCTGATTTCATTATGATAGGAATCAAATGGAGGGTTCAAAGTTTCTGTGTAGGATTTGTGTTGGGTTAGCTGTCAACCCAGCTCAGAGGCAGAGATGAGCGTGTGAAAATAACCCTGCCTGATGTGCATAGGTGTAGAATTCACGCTGTGTGCCACAGAAAAGGGCAAGTCAAAGCCTGTCTCATTGGGACCGTTGCAGACACGGATAACTTTCTTCTCTGTCTTTTTGTCAGGCAATGTTCTGATCTTCTCAGCCAACTGTACTCCTTGTGAGCAAAGCCACACCAGGAGAGGTGATCTATAGCAGCCACTTCCAGGGAAACAGCCTGTGTTTCAAGCTTCTTAAGGAAGGTCTATAGATTGTCCTCCAGCCTCCTCCTCTGACCCCTTCAGAACGATGGCCCAGTTGAAGCTGGCCATACAGGGTCATGATGGTGGCCTCTATGCTTCTGCAGCTGGTTCTCTGGAGGATCACAAAGTGTCATACATCTGCTAGGTCGCTCTTAAGATGTGTTGGGGCACTTTAAGGGGAATGTCTCAAGCATTCGTAGGTGCAGGCATAGATGGTCCATGCCTCACAGCCATACAGCAGAGTGGAAATGCACATTTCCTCATAGACTGCCACTTTAGTGTGTCATTTGAGATTGTTGTTAATGAAGACTCTTTTCTTCAGCTGGCCAAAGAAGGATGAGGCTTACTTGATCAGGCTATGTGGACATAGGTGTTTCTGTGGGAGTTCTGATGACCACTTGCAGAGGGCTTAGGTTTTTGAGGTGTTAACAGACAGCCTCATTCCGCTGTGTGGTTAGGACTTCTTGTGTATGTGGCACAAGGGCACAATCATCAGTATACTGGGGCTACAGTATGCATACAGACTAAAGCATTGTAGCTTGGAGCCTCTTGATGTTGACGAGGTTCCCATTCAGCCCGTAGTCCAGGGTCACCCTAGTCCCATCTTCCAGTTCCTTGTGCAAAAGTGTTGTTACACATCGGAGAAAGATGTTGTAAGGGAATGGTGCACATTCATGTCAAAACTAGTGCCTACTCCAGAGGGGACAGAATCCAGTCAACCTACTGCAAACCTTGGCCAACAACTCAATATGGAACTGCCGCAGGATGTTGACAAACGTCACAGGGCAGCCATAGTGCAGGAGGACTTTTTTTTACAGGAGGTGACTGTGTATTGTGCTGAATGCTTTGGAAAGGTTCCATAAAAGCAATAACGAGGTTGTGTTTCATATATTACCTATACCTGTAAAATACATCTACATACATATAAATACATGTATACAATGTATTTATACAAGTTTTTTATGTATATAATTGTGTAATTATTTTATGAACTGTTCATGTGATTGGTCATGTGACCATCCACATCGGTATTTAAGATGGGGTTGTTTTCTGTCAACTCAAGTCTGATGAAGAGCTATTGCTTGAAATGTCACGTAATTTTGGTGCATTGAACTATTTGTAACTGGAGCCCTGCACTGTGCTGACCTTTTTTTCTTGTTTTTGACTCTGTAATGTAAAAATAATGGTTAAAAAAAGGATAACAATAGTAAAGGTTAGAACAAGTGGAAGATGTGGGTGAAGAAGCAGTTGGAAAGAGAAATATGTTAATAAGTGGAAAAGTGAAAGAGTAAAGATGCAAGTAGGGATGAGCCGGTATGATTTTAAGTTTTGGTATCAGTCCAATATTGGCCAAAATCACTGGATTGGATATTGGAAAGGGGAAAAAATGTAATTTGACATGATTTATCAGCCTAAACTCTCTCATAAATGCGTAATTAAACTATGCGCGACATGCCGTAAAAAGAGATATCAGCACAAGAATAGCAGCATGTATCACGTGACTAATTTAAATGGCGAGGTTATGCAAAGTGCTTTAATACAGATGTATTATCTATAGCTTCGTTCTTTAAAGAAAACCACTTGGGGGGGCTGCAGGCAAGCTCTGCAACAAAGAGCATAAAACAGTGCACTAATCATGTAAAAATATAGTCATATTGTCAAAATTAAACAGAGCAACCTCAGTTACAAGCACATATAAGCCATTTTTATACACACCAAACAACTCCAATACCAAGCACATAAATGATCAAATATCAAATTTCTTGTAGCACTATCTAGTCAACCCACTGGCTACTCTGCAAATGAAGACTCATATCAGTGTTTTCCACAGAATGGGGAGGTGACATGATGAAAAAATAGGCTTCATATTTACTTGATCAGCATTTTATTGGTTTTGAGTCTCACTGTCTGTACTCTAACATAATGCTTGTTGCCTCTATGGATGGTAACTTTTTTTTTTTTTAACATGTAATCAATAAAGAAAAATGTGATCAGGATGGGTTGAACCAGGCTAGTGTCAGGCCTGTTTGTAAAACAAAACACTTTCCATCACTCATCTGGATAAAGGAGCAAATATTAAGCGTCAGAGTACAAAATTAACCGTAACACTAATCCACTAACATGCACAGTCAATACTGACAACAGCAAAGTGACCAAGAAGAGGTCGCATGCAGCTGCTCAGTGCAAGTGTAGCCGTTAGCTGCATTAGCTCTACTGGCAGCGCGGTGCTATGATTAAGCTGTTGTGTCTTTGCCTTTTCAGAACGCAGCAGGTTAACGGCTTCGCTTGTGTTGAGCTGCTGCCACCGACTTATTGTCAGCACACACGCGTGCACATTCACTTCATCTTTTATTCCAGCTCTCTTCAATTTAGCGCACATCTAACATCTCCGTATGTAAGTCCTGTTTACTTCCTGCCTCCGAGTAGCTCCTCTTCTTTGTTGGTTTTACTGATGAACTTAAAGCCACATTGCCATCTACTGTACCGGCATATTTAACGTGA